>JARHVA010010335.1:32500-184488 GCA_037957365.1 Torreya grandis | reverse complement strand
TTCACTCGATCATATCTTTCCTTTTTTATCAATACCTTTATCATATTAATTAATTTAGATTTGAAATACACCCATCATTAATCTTATCAAATATTATCTTGGACTATAGCTCTCCCTTGCATGGATCCTTGTTTGAGATACATCTAAATATTGTGGCCTTTTAATCCTATCATCATGTTACAATTGATTCCCACTTGGAATGTGTCAATAATTGTGACATAGTCATCACTACTCCCTATGCATCTGTCTTTGACAAGGGCATCATCATCAATTTTTAGCTCATTACTCAAGTAGATTCCATCTTCTTCATCTTTTATCTCACATTTTACATCCCATCCCCTTATCTATTCATTGTATCCCACCCTTTATTTCTTCTTTCTAGTGGTCATTCATCTCATTCTTCCCCACACGTCCCCTCGAAGGGGCATCATATCTACTAATATTCATCCATGACATGGTTTTTATTTGAAATACCATTACTCCTTCCAATTTGCTTCACTCTAAATTCCATTTCAAAAAAGGTCAAAATGTATGCATCCAAATTCACTTGCCTACATTATTGTTACTAATATTCCTATTAATTGACACTAATTTTGCTTATCTAATTTATCCCCTTTTAATCCCACTAATTTATCCCCCCTTCTTAGTCATATATCTAATGTCCCCCCTCAATATTTATTCATATACTAACCTTATTCTCCCAATTCATCATTAATTCACCTAATCATTTCTTTATCTTAATCTAAACCCACTTACCTATTATTTGGGAGTTTTAAATTCCCATGACCCACCTATTAAGCCTATCTCTATGCTCTACTACACCCATAGTCCATAATCACCTACATAACCCATATCTAATGCACCATCTAATAATCATTAGTCCTAAGAAGGATTTTACAACCCTCCAAATATAGAACCTTCTCTAAATTTCCCCTTCCTCTCTAAAATCCTTCAAATCTTGAGGCTTCCAAGGAATTTAAAATTCCTTGGATAATCCTTATCCTTTGATCTCCTCCAACTAACTTAAAATATCCACCATTGATCCTTCACTCCTTATTATATTTAAAAAAGGCCACTCCTCCATTGGAGCTAACTATAATCTTCATAGCAAATCCATGCCAATCTAATATTTCATCATCAATATTTTGATCAAACATCCATGTCAAAAATCTTAGTAAGGTAATCCATATTCCAATCCTCTTATTTTAATTTTGTTTAATCATGGTATAAAATACTTATCTTTAGAATTGTAATGTTATTTTGAATTGTGAATTAATTAGTTGGCATTAGGTTCTAATAGCTCTATCACTTCCTAGTAGTTTGATCTTTGGGTTCGAATTTACATTGTTAAATACATATAGAGCTCAAATTTCATCTACAATTATAGTAGATATGAATAGTGTATATTTTATAATTAAATATATGATAGCCATAACTTCATGTTTCCTTCATTTAATCTATAAAATATTTCATAATCATGTAATGAATCAAATCAAATATAGTAAAAATAAGGTTTAATTTCATGATTAAAAAATATCTCATCCTCAGTAATTTATATTGTTTAAACATTAAATTTCAAATCCCTCTAGTTACTACTAGATGTAAAATGGCATGAATTACTCCTTCCATTCCTCCTCTTCCTAAACCTCAAGGTCATGATATCTACCATTCTACTCCCATTATTGACTCCAAGATTATTTTAAATCATGTAATCTATGTTGTCACAACTATAAGAGATAGGGTGCCCCATCATGTGCAATAAACTAAAGTAAGTCAAACCATTAATCCTTATCCCCAACCACCACCCAAAATGCTAGATAATCAAACTAAGCGTTATGATATCATTGATCAACTAAGAAATAACCCAACTAATATTTCTATCTTAGAATTACTTATGAGGTCACATGTCTAGAATAACATCTAATATGCTTCTTTGCATGACACAACTTTATCTAATGATGAAGAACTTGATTAATTTGCATATTTTTATAATACATTGAAGCATACTGAATATATGATACATTTTAAAAGAGTTGACTTGTCTACCCAACATAATTTATATCAATATCTCCCATTATTTATTTAATTAAAAATATTAAATAATGGAATTAGGATGCATTTAATTAATAATATATCAAGACTAAATATATGCAACATCACATTTTATCAAAATTTATGTGTCAAAAATAGATTGTACTAAAAAATAATATAATTGATATCAAATTATTTAATAACGTGCCTCATTAGGCCCTATGTTCTATTACTTTGGATATCATCATGGGGCCTAAGACTATATCTAATCTATTTCATGTAATGATTATTTTTTTGCATTATAAACTACTTTTATGTAGACCATGGATACATGAAATGGAATATGTACCATGTAATGTGCATTAGTGTGGAATTTTTTTACATTAAGGACATATATACATTCCCTATAGATAATCAACCTTTTAGATACTAAAAAATATAAAATTCTAACGATGGATATAATCCACAATAAGTTAATTATAAGTCCATTATTACACTTCTATAACAAATGATACCTCTTTAGTGTGCACATGTGTGTGTGTGTGTGTGTGTGTGTGTGTGTGTGTGTGTGTGTGTGTGTGTGTGTGTGTGTGTGTGTGTGTGTGTGTGTGTGTGTGTGTGTGTGTGTGTGTGTGTGTACTTGATCCAATTACAAATACATCAAGCCAATAATAAACCATATAGGAAAAAATACAATATCTTCTTTTAATACTTAATTTAGTGAATATAAAGTAGTTATACATGTAATAATAAGATAATGATGATGATGAGATTGAAATTTTG
Organism: Torreya grandis; assembly: GCA_037957365.1. Classification (NCBI taxonomy): domain Eukaryota; kingdom Viridiplantae; phylum Streptophyta; class Pinopsida; order Cupressales; family Taxaceae; genus Torreya; species Torreya grandis. Next base: position 181,674 of record JARHVA010010335.1, on the reverse strand, counting down.
ATGAACATTTATAATTAGTTGTGTAGTCTCAATTTTACACTTATTAGTCTAAATGAATACCAAGATGATTCAAAACCAATAACTAACACTAAGTTGGACAAAGGGAACACATTTATTCTATGCATGCCTAAGGATGTTATCAAAAATACTTGTTTTAGTATAATTATACATCAAAATTCATCAACACGAGGTGCTCCTCTAAATCAATTCTCGCTAGAGAGAAATAGGCCTATAATATTGCACACTATGTCATATAATCAAACTCAACATTTTTGATAGATTTAGTAAAAAATATAGAACCTATAAATATAAAACCATTTATTATATTATAGATTACATAGGAACAAGATAAGTCATGCAATATACTATGAATCTTAATTGAAAATTAGTTGATTTTTTTAGCTACTACTAAGAATAAACTACATGATCATTCATAATATCAAATAACAAAACCATATTATTCTTAGAATTAGATAATGGGGCATCACAAAAATCATTTTAATGTATTAAGACATAAAATTCAAAGATTTAAAGATCAAATAATAATCATAGTAATAGAGGATGAGGTAAAATCCAATAATAACACATTATCATAGTCGATTAATAAACTTGCTTCTCTAAGAACATAGTTCAAAAATTTACTAGAATATCCTCCTATAATTATATATAAGCTACTCGATTTCAACCTCCTATCTATCCCTAAGAAAAGGTTGATATGAGTAAGACCCAATTTAATGGATTTGATAGTAAAACATGTTACAGTTATTATAGATGCACATGACATTCAAATAATATATGCATTAGTTTGAGGCATAAGTTCCAAGACTTCATTTATAATCATATTATTGAATTATATGATGATATTATACCATGCATGACTCAGGGGAATATATCAATCCATTTATTATTGTATATTTATGGAATTTGAATGTAAATAGAATGTAGTCAACAATAGATATTGTACAAACACTCCAATTCAACATATATCTCTAATTGGGCAAGGTAAGTAGATAAAAATGCAAACACAAATAAAATAAATCACAATTTTGCCTCATTATTTTAATTAATCTACCTCCAAAATAAGTGATGTGCCCAAATATGACAAGTAGACCTTGCTTGATGTGTATGTTGGATTGCCTTTGTAGACTCATAATTTTGGACAACAACAATGGTGATTAGTTTAACAAAAGACCAATACAAAAGTTAATATAATGGAAATTCAATGTATCTCCTATTAATTTCAAATTCCTTATATCATTATAGAGAGTAAATATCTAAAAAGTGGGAAGATGATAAAGGATTCTAGAGGATGAAAGCCTCTAGAATCATGTTAGGACTAAATAAATATTAGAAGGAAATTAAACAAGTTATTAAAGAGTGATTTTTAGGAGATAGTCTAGGTAAGTATAAGTTAGGTAGGTTTGGAATTTAAAATTACAATATAATTACTAAGACATGATTAGTGATTAAATGAAAATAATGATATGATAATAGAAGAATTAATTGTCATGGGATACCAATAAGGTTATTGTATAGATGTAGAATGAAAGAGTGTTATAAAAATGATTGGAAGGGGATAAATGATAATATGTTAGGATGAATACTAGACTAATTAATATGCTTAATGGATGATCTTGGATTAAATTAGTTATGTTAGTGTCGACTAATAATAAGATTAATGATGAGAGACAAAGCAAGCAAATTTTGATGCATACTTTTTTCTCTTCTTTTAAAGTGCATTATGAGTGGACATAAGTAATGGTATTTCAAATAATAAATATAGTCATGGATGATTTCACATCGAGGGGAAATGTGAAAAGGGATGAGATGGATAACCACCCAAAATAAATGAGGGGTGGGACAGATGAATAAAATAAAGGAGTTGGGTAGAAAGTGATAGATAGGATAGATGTGATGAAGAAAAATGATAGTAATGCAAGTAATGAAATAAAAATTGATGATAATCCAAGAAAAGACATATGTGATGGAGATAAAATGACATTTTCATAGTTTTTAACCTATACCAAATGGGAACCAACTATGATAGTATGATGATAAACTCTTACTAACTTTTAACATATCCCAACTAAGGATACATGCTAGAGAGAGTTACAATCTTGGATTATAAGATTTTATGAAAGATTTCAATGTATTCCAAGAAAGAATGAATGAAAAGGAGAGATACATACCAACATAATATAATGATCTGATAAATAAGTCCATAATATTTTAATTTATCCTATACAAGGACAAATTCCAAGGAGAGTTACGGGCCAAAAGAAGATGATGAGTGTAGTTCAAAGAGTTTGTCAAGTGATGATAGAATGAAGTGAATGCAAATTTGATGATGAGATCAAGTGACCAAGAGACAAAGGGGAATAATTGGTTAGTGTGGTTGAGCTATCCTTGGACACTCCATGTGACAAAGCACTACTTACATAGTCTAAAAAGGCCTTAAGTTGATATAGTTCTCCCTAAGAGAGAAAACTGATGTGATTGACAAGAGAATAAATAATGACTGGATGAAAGGGATGCTGAAATAGATGTGTGTGGGATGAAATGTTACCAATATATGAGCTCTGATATTGATTATGATATCAATGATTCCCCTAAAATATAAACATGTGAGGGGTGAGAAATGATGGTGTCACATTTTTTGATATGTCCCAAATGGAAACCAACCATAATAAAAGAGAGAGAAGGAGAGATGGGATATTTTAACGTATCCCAATCAAGGACACATGCCTATGAGAGTTGTGAGTCTCAAATTGATTATTTATTAATTATTGATATTATAAATCAAGGTTTGGAATAATGCATGACTTAATGATAATGGATTTGATGATGAGGGATTTGAAATGATGGGATAGAAGATAGGAAAAACTAACGAATAATGAGCGTTAATGTGATGGAAACTATGCTAACCTCAGAAACTCCATGGGACTGATCACAACCTACATATTTTAAAAATACCTCAAGCCATTATAGTTAAATATAGGTTAGAGGATGACATTGATGAATGTTTAGATATATTAGTTGTTAGAGAGATGATTTGACTCAAATGTTAGACTTGATGATTTGATCAATAGTTGATATGGGATGTTAATTATTAGGCATATGATAGATGATTTGGATAATGATTAGATATCAGATTCTATATGTTATTGAAGTGATTGGATTTGATGATTTGATATATGAGTGACTATAGGATATAGATGTTTAATATAGAATAGGTGATGGGGATTGGTGTGATGGATTTGGAATTGATGAGGATTATCCATTATCAAGTCATTATTGTTATAACAGGTCTCATCATAGTCTATGCAATCCTTTTTAATGTATCACTAGTAATTATGCACCATGATACATGTACATGACCATGATGACATATTGTCAAAGTTCATATTGACACAAAGACAAAAGATGCAAAAGATGCAAAGATAAAGACAAAGTATACAAGTAGCACATGGATTAAGACACCATTGGTATAAGTCATCAATTTGACATTCTTACCATATGATATTATATAAATATGATAAAATACATAATGATAAGAAAAAATATGTAAGACAAGACAAATGACAATATTATAAGAGAATAGACAATAAGATAGTTGATACTAAGATAAGGGGAAATAAGATAAAGGATAATAAGAGATAAATGATAGGATAAGAAATATTTAAGTGGATTTAGACACACACACACACACACACACACACACAGATATATATATATATATATATATATATATATATATATATATATATATATATATATATATATATATATATATATATCTGTGTGTGTGTGTGTGTGTGTGTCTAAATCCACTTAAATATTTCTTATCCTATCATTTATCTCTTATTATCCTTTATCTTATTTCCCCTTATCTTAGTATCAACTATCTTATTGTCTATTCTCTTATAATATTGTCATTTGTCTTGTCTTACATATTTTTTCTTATCGATATATATATATATATATATATATATATATATATATATATATATATATATATTCATGAAAAATACATAAGTTAAATAAGGAAAACATCATCAAAACTTCATACAATCAAATCACATAAGTATCTACGTACAAATTATATGATTTGTGGTTTGTATATTATCTTGACAAAAGCCTATGGGTATGAGTGATTAGGTAATAATGTGATGGGAAAATGATACAAACCTTGATGATGATGACACATATGTGACACAAGGTTGTATAGATGCATAAGGGAAATATTTAAGGATATATATGTTGATGAATACTTTTCAGGCTAAAAAGGAAATCCATAAGGAGCGACCAAGATGAGAAGACTATGAATAGTGATTATACGATGGGGAAATAAGAGATAAGTGACAGGAGGGTGTAAATTTTATAGTATCTAGATAAGTATGCATATTGGGATAGTCATAAACCTAAAATAGATATGGAAAATTTCCATTTCTACTAATAATTCACTGCCATACTACATATTCTTCCCCAAAAATCATGTTATGTATATAGACCATGGGACCAAGATCAAAGGAAAAGTGGAGGAAGTGATGATAAAATGAGGTGGATGAAGTTTGATGTGGTTGAAATGGGACATAATTGTGGATTAGTATCTATATTTTGGACAAAGGTATGAACTTAGACTAGGATATGGATAAGGAGTAGACTAGGGACTTGGAAAAGGAAAAGGTTTCTAAGGACATAAGATAAGACAATTGGAATGCTTCAAATTTTTTATATTTTATGATTTTTTGGACCTTTTTTGAAAATTTTCTAATTTTTATGTCTTTTTGGATTATGTATGTACAAACATGGGGTAACTAGCAAAGGGAAAACCAAGCCTAGCAACTAGGATGGGTAATGATGGAAAATTGAATAAAGAAAGGATTTGGATGATGCTCAAATGGGATGAGGGATGATTAGGAAGTGGATATGGATATCTAAATACCACATTGTTAGGGAACCAAATGTCTAGTCGCCTGAGTGCCATTTGGGGATATGTCAAGATGCTTCTAGAACATGTTTTAGGACATCTTCCATTCCATGACAAAGCTCAAGATGGGAAGAAAGTAAGAACATAATAGGATGGATAAGGATGTTTAAGATGAATAGGGATAGTAAGAGAATGGATAACATAGGTAAGGATGGTTGGAATGTGATGTAGATATTAAGTGGATTTTACTCCCAAGTGTTGAGGTACCTACAGATGACAAATTTTACCATGATGTTAGAGATCAGTTTTCATCATGGTATTTTCCCAAGGCACTAAAAATTTGGTTTTCACCATTAAAATAATAATTATGTATTATTATTTTTTATTTTTCTTCATTTTTTGATTTGATGGCATCTTGATTTGTTTAAGGTGTGCGAGATGTAATGATGCTAACATTTTACTAAGTTTCAACCAACACTTGTTTTGGGTAGATGTGACTTTAGGAGCATGTGGTTGATTTTGGATTCACTAATTCCATAGTGATCTACATTGACTATTGATTTATATTCCTCTATAAATAATAACCTGAGGTGTTTTTAACTCTTGTGAGAGATAATGTTGCCAAGAGAGTGATGTAGTATTAATTGGACTTGATGGTGTATAGGACTTAAATGGATGGTATGATCATGATAAAAAATGTGACTATCAAGGAATCAAAAATGGGTTTCAACAATCTTACATACTCTACTCAATATGTTGGATGTGCCATTAGATATATTAAAGTATATAATATGCCTTGACTTATGTGCTCTTTGATTTGATTATTTGGAATATTTTCAGCCATATGACTTTTGACAATGACTTATTGATTTGATGATTTTTTACTTTGGTTACCCCCTTATGCCTAATATTGGGCTTCACTAGAGGTAATTCAATTTTGATAGGATTGATTATATTTCTTAGGATTTGTATGGTCCCGTTACACCTCAAGGAGGTTTCCACTAGGGGAAGAGTCACTTTGACATGGTCAAATAATTGATTTATTTTGAATTTGATTTTTTGATGGATTATTTGATTATCATATCGAGTATGGTATTATTATGATTGATTATTTGATTATCATGTTGAGTATGGTCTTGTATACTTACAAATTTAGCATGACATATTGCACTAAGAGGAATCCAATGATGTGTGTTCTTAGTCATTCATAATAGATGAGTGTACTGGGATGGTTATCAATGGGGATAAAAAGGATTGGTGATGTAGGAAGATGGAGGGCATGGGTTGAAAAGGTTAATGAGTGAATTCTAGGTATAAATATCCACATAAAGGGAACTTGAAGACCTAGTGTTGACATCAGAGAAAAACCTCCTTAAGAATAATGAAGGAATCATTAAGGCTCGTTGCAGGACATGCATATGAATCTTGATCAAATCCACCCTAATAATCATAAATTGATAAAATTTTTGGAAACTCTAATATGACTTCATCATCTTGATAAAGATAAAAGGACAAACCTAGTGACTGGTTGAGATTTGTATTAGAGGTGTCCTAGAAAAGGTAGGTGTCAATGAAATCTACAACATCTGTGAAGGTTGGTGATTATAACATGGAATATGATTTTTATTTTGATGTTAGATTTGATACTAATGTGTATGGTGACTTTGATGCTAATTCTAATGTTATCTTAGACATGGATGATGTGATGCTTCTATTAGATGATGTTTTGATTATAGCCATAAGGAGGGCTTGTTGGATGTCATTATCCACGTTCAATTTTTGTTTAGTGATGGAGGATTTAGGACAAATGTACTTTAGGAAATGAGGGATATGATATGAGGATGAAAGGTATATGATTGGTAAATGAGGAATTATTTGAAAATACACTTGGAAAATATGGGTTTGTTATTTTAGATATGGTTTGGAAGTGAAATATTTCGATTATGATCAGGAAGTAAATCTTGGCATATCTCGATCACTCTCAGATGTGGATTCATCAGATTCATTTTTGATTTCAATATCACCATGGTCAATGAGATCTTAGAAGTAATCTTTTAAATTGTAACATCGATTAATGGGATGCCCTTGGGTTTGATGCTATAGACAATATTGGTTTCCTTTATACCATGAGGGCTTGTGTATAGATAGATCTAGAGGTTTGACGTGGTGATGGATAAGCATGTTTACATTGACCAGCTGATGGTAAAAGGATTCTAAAGAGATATGAAGACAAGTATATTATCTCTCTTCATATATGTGCTTAGATGTGGAATATTTTGACTCAAAATTAAATAGTTGATCAAGGTATAGTAATTCCATGATCCATTAGGTGGGAGGTATTTGATGCAACATAGGAGATGGACTATTATTAGATGAGTTTTCTAAGAGAGGATTTTCCTTGATAGTAATACAAGGGCTTTGTGATGAGCTATGACTGATAGATGTAAATTTTTACTATGATGGGTTAGCATAGAGGTTAGGAGTACACTTATGTTGATGGGGAAGGACATGTGACTCTTGTTTTTGAGGCAATCTAGATTTTATGGGGTTAAAGTTTACGAGGATTTGGGTACCCATTTATAAGATTTAAAAAATGAGTGCATCTTTGTTGGCAAAGATATTTTTTTCAAACATGACATACAAATCTATTTGGGAGGCCATGGATTGCTTGAATTTGATTTCAAATTTGACTTGGTTATGTTTGATGGGATGTGGTAGGTGTCAGATGGATGAAAGTGAGCAAATTAGGCTAGGACATGAACTAGTTAAATGCTTGATTAGACTTGATTGTCTTGATGTTTGATAATGGTGAGATATAACCAGCTTTAAGGTTTGACTTAAGATGGGGGCTAGGTTTTTCTAGCCAAAGAGATGTGATTAGGTCATAAAAAACCTTTGATAGGGGTTGACTTGATTTAGACTAGATCAAGACTTAGATGATCTAATCGATTTGACTTTGGATGACTTGGATGATGAAAAATAAGATTTGATTGGGTTTATGACTCAAAATTGAGTAGAGTTTGACACAAGTAGAATTATGATGGTGACTTTTGCTAACATAGACCAAGGTATGTATATCATAGACTTGATGGGATTACAGATGATTGGTTGAAGAGTATGGGTATAGAAAAGTGTAAACTATAGGAGACAAGGTTTTAAAAAGGTGATGATTAGGTTGGACTCTATTTAATGTCTTGACTTGTTAGGGGTTAAACTAAGAATGTTGATTGACATAGTGTATGCACAGGGAAATGCAACTAATTTATAAATCATTCCCGGCTAGGAGAAGATAAATATTTCTTACACTTATGATTATTGATACATTATATATTTGGGGTCATGACCAATATGGATCCACTAGACCTAGCCAACGGATATTTTACCACAATAAAATCACTAGGGAGGGTTCTAAATCCTATAGTCAAGTAAAACTATGCAATAACCATAACTAGATCCTATGTTTTCATATTCACTATTGTATAAAAGATAAAATCAAATCAAAGTCTAATCTAGTGCTCACTAAATATTGTGGAAAAAAGTAGGGGTAATAAACATGAATAGAAGACATATACTCATGTTGATGTATATGAAATCCTAATGAATGGAAGATAAGTACAAATACAAATCTATCTACTCTTACAAAGGAGGAATAAATTTAGGAATACTTACCTTTGAAGATGAACCCACCGAGCCTTAATATCTCCCTTGGCCAAGGTGCTTCACAATAGGTTATTTTGGTATGTAAGGATAACAAATACAAGTTATATCTAGGATACATAACCTATCTATGCATTTGAAAGACTTCTCCACAAAACAAGATTTGTATCTCCAAAGAAATTATGAAACCCTAAATGATGCTTCTCAAGTGTAATAGTGGATAATCAAATGCACAATGTACACACACACACACATATTCTTCTTCTTATCTTATCTTATCTTGATATAAATGATGAAATTGTATGTGTATATATAGTGGAATCTAACACTAAACCTTTTCAAAAGTTTACCTGATAAAGTTGGCCCAATTAACTCTGTATTGTTAATTGATAAAAATGAGTATCAATTAGATTATAAAGTCATCATAATTGACTCTATATTGTTAATTTATAAAAATAAGTATCAATTAGAATCAGATTCAGCCCATTTGATTCTATATTGTAAACTATCAAAAAGGGTTTTAGGCTTAGCAAGGTGCTAAGGAAAGTAATGAAAAACTTGGAAGAATGTGCAAGAGAGGAGACAAGGCTTAAGTAAGTACATAGGAGAAGGTTATTTTGATATCAAGTGGTTTAAAAAATGGTAGGAATGATACAAAGTCATAAACAAATTTATGAATCACCAATGGTATGCCTACCCCTTTCTTAGTGCACCTTTTAAGGCATGCACTTAGAGATATTGAAACTCGATAGGTTATTGCAAGAGAGAAATTGTTAGTAAGTGGTAAATTTAATAAAATTATTGTGTTTAAACATATTCCCCACTCAAATTTCATCACATTTCACATGAATGTAATAGGAAATGGTGCTTCGATAAAGAACATAGAAACACACGAAAATGAGCTAAAAATTGAAATACTAAAATTAATGTTAAAATGGAATGAAAGTAATAAAAATTCATATACATACCTTAACTTACCTTTACACTAAATGACTATATGCAAATATCCTAGTCTTGATTATGGAGGGTACAATACCTACATTTGATAAACCTTAGGGATACAATACTAGTAATAGAAGCAATGCATACATATGTAGGATAGTTAAAGTAGTAATTAATTACTTAGAAAATTTGGCAAATTACGATTGTTAAGGCAAGGTTAGAACCAAAAGATCAAGTATGTAAATGATAAAATGATGACAAATGAAGGATAAATGATTGTAGAAAACACTAAATCATATTTGGAAGCATGTAAAACATAAATTATAAATGAAATATCAATGCTAGAAAACTCTAACAAAGATATTTAAGAAATTAAAAGGTAACTCCATGTAAGATAATCATGTCAAATCAAACATTAAAAAAAAACATGAATGAATGAAAATGAAGTTTAAATCAAGATGTAATACAAGTATGTCAAAAGAATATGAATAAAGCATAGATAAGTGAAATTAAAATGTAATTCAAGATGTAAGATAAGCATGAAGAAGTCATGCATAAAGATAAAAATGTAAGAATTTCATATTTAATATGAGTGAAATCCACAAAAAAAAAAAAAAAAACATGATGGATAAATGAAAATCAAAAGCTATAAAGGATGAAAACTCAAACTTAGTGTTTGTTCTAAGATATAATGTAAGAAAACACAACCATATAATGACATGAATAGATTGATAATGAGATGGTGTGGTAAATCTTGTAAGGTTATTTGTGATGAAGGCTTGGTGCTATCCAAGGTCTTACAATGTAACTCACAAACTATAAACCAAGAGGTAAGTAGGTAGAGGTGATCAAGGATGTGATCAGCTAAAATCAATATCCAATAAGGGAAATATAAGTAAAATATGTTGTAAATAAGAAATTTTAGGGACCACATGGGTGATTTGAACATCCTTAGTAAGAATGAGACACACTAGGCAAGTGATAAAGGCTAAGAACTATCAATACAAGGACTTATAACACTTTGATTAATGAACCTAAATCTTGGGATAACAAGTGAAGTACATAAATAAACCCATGAAGGCTATATGCATGAAAATTAAAATGGACCTAACTTCTCACAATGTGTTCCCCATGCCTTAGGAGCCCTTATAGAGCCATCGATCTATTACAAATATTGGGTACTTATGTGAGAAAGTAGGTGACACTAGATAGTATATGATATAATGAGACCTCCTACCCCAGTCTACTCACCTACCACACCCCAATAGACCTCATCTCTATCATGAGGCCAACTATGGAGTTTGAGATTCAACTAGGATAAGAGATGTGCCAAATATAGATCACATCTTTTGGTGTGATCTAACTTTTAAGATTGTTTGACTTTTAATCATTGCCTTTTATTTGTATTTTATGATTTAGATTTTAATTTTTTTTATTCCTCTTCCATATGGATTCGAATAACCAATCATGAGTGAAATAGGTGACAAAAAAAAGAGAGTTACACTTGGTTACTAGAGAAAAGGACCTAAATATCAAGTTGTCTAAAGACTCCTAGACTTGTTCATAAGTAAGTGTGCAATCTCAAAATTGAACGATCTGTGTGCCTCAAATAAAATGAATTAAGGGAAATATGAGAATCATGAGAGATCCATCTATATAATAAGTGATAAAATGATTAATATGCTTGTACCTGATCACAAGGAGGTAAAATAGTGTTATAAAAGGGATAGGGATATGATTATGATAGTCATGTCACTAAGAAGTCAACTAACCTACAACGGATCTAGCACAAGCACCAATGAAAGTAGTAGTCATCCTAAAATAGGGGTAAATTAATCTAAAGATGTTTTAATGTGGTAATTTATGAGGAAATCCTAGTTCTATCCATGGTCTTACACTTCAACTCGCAAGGTGAACACCAATGACGTGAATGTTAAATAAGGGGAAAATAAGTCATGAAGCTACTAAGGTAAAGAATGACATAAAAAGATAATAATGAAAGAGATATCTAAGAATCAAAATGGAAACAAATGCTAAACATAATGTGAAATAAAACCAAATAACATAAAGGAAAACAATAATGTGATTAAAGTGTGTCTGTGAGGAAGACCTAGTTTTATCCAAGGTATTAAAATGAAACTCACAACTATAAAGTGAAATAAAACCAATGAATACAAACGAAATAATTGTGCAATTAAAATTAAACTAAAAAAAATAAATTTCACAAAACAAAGAAACATGAGACAAACATAAAAATAAAAATATATGTTACCATTTATATCAAAGATGAGCATGTGAAATACAAGCCTATATGTCTCGAAAGGTTTCTTGAAGCTGAATTTGGTTTTTATTATGCATTGTAGAATAATATTTGGCATCACAAGATGACCCAAAGGGTAAGTGGATGTAGGTATGGGAATTGTATGATGACCCAAGTATAAAGTGTTATGTTTATGGGCATTACAATATGCCCCAACATGTGATATGGAATGAGGTGAGGCTAAGTTGTTAGAATGAACTACACTAGGCTAACTTGTGTAGTTGGAGATAGATGAATTGGTTGATAAGTTATATTTTGAATATGTTGGTTTTTTGGATGTATGATAGGTATAAAGAGATATATAAGGTAAAAGAGGACCATTTATGATGCACTTTGGAGTATCCCTTTGAACTAGGTGCTCCTTTGGTTTATGTGAGCTAAGAGGTTAAGGTTGGATGAATGCAACTAACCACTTGAAGTTATTCATGTTAGTTACCCTTTCCTTACTGGTGTAGGAATAAGGATCAACTGTGGTTTGGACAACATTAGTAGATGAGGTGGATCTATTCGATAATTATTGTTGATCATTAGGTAAGTGATGTTGATGTGATTGTGGTTCTTTAGATTGAATTTACAAGGCTTGAAGATAGTCTTGATAGCATTTTTTTCTTAGAGTATCAATATTGAAATGTGGACCAAGCAAGGAAGTAACAAGGAATCAATGAAGATCATGAAAATACTCATGAGAATGACCTATAGTAGTATTTCACCAATAAAATTTATTCAGATTGTACCATTTTTAGAAGGTTTGGAAGGTCAAAGCTCGTGGGTTTAGAGGGTTAAAATTTATTCTTAAGTGCTTCTAGACTCAAGGGAGGGTGGGTTGGGTTAAAATTTATTGAATTAGATGCTCCATTTTAAGGTTGGGGAGGCTTGGATGAATCAATGTTATGATAAAATGATTGTAAAGCTTCTTTAGTAGTTGTTTGAGGTGTCTCAAATTATGTCATAAGAAAGAATTTTATTTTTTCTTGGTCTAAGACTTCTGAATTTTTAGGGTAAAAGATCCTAAATTTGTATTGAAGAGGATATTTAATAGCAATAACAAATAATTTTAAAATATTATCATCATTCATGTTATGGTCCGCTTTGTGAGCTAGATACTTCCATCATTTGATGAAAGTGTGAGCAGATTCATTAGGAAGTTATTAGGAATTGATGAAATGGCTAAAGTAATTTTTAGGAAGGTCATCATATTGGAATTAATTCACTAGAGCATTGACTAAATCCTCTAGTTGTAACATAAAATGTTTAGTAATTTTGTTGTATCATTCAAGTTCATCACCCAAAAAGGTTTTGGCTAGGAGCTTGGTGGTAGAAAAGGTGTTAGTTTGGACCCATTCCTTATAGATATTACCAAAATATTTAAGAAAGATAGTAGGGTCCTTAGTCCCATCATATGTGATAGTTGGAAAAATGTTTCCAATATATATGGATGTAATTAATGGAGCTAAATATTTATTTTAAAGATGTTGAAGCATTTTATAATGCATTAGATGTTGAGGGATGATATTCTCATTGGCATCTCTAATAGGAGGGAAAAAAAATTGATTTAGTTGAGACATGATGACTTGAGATGGTTTACTAGTCATGTGTAATAAATGTTATTTTATCTACATCATTTGGGAATGGTTAGTTATTTTCATAATGTTCATTTGTTGAATAATTTGAGTAAGAATTTGAGTTATGTCAATTTATGCATTAGTATTTGAAGGTGGGGTATTAGTGTTGTTAGGAGGAGGATTATTAGTTTTGGGGTGAGGAGGGTTATTAGTGTTGGTTGGAGAAGGGGTATTGGGTAGAGGATTCCCAACACTGGTATTGGGAGGAAGATTCCCAACATTAGTGTTAGTTGTTCTAAGTGTGGTAGAAGAAGAAGGAAGCTTGGTAAATCCATCATTATTTTTAGGTTTGTTAATGGTGTTATCATCAAGGTTTTTGAAGAATTGGAGTCATGTAGATCATTATATTGATTGGTTTCAACCATGTTACTTTGTGAAGTGATAATGTTAGGTGTTCTTTATGAGTATAACAAGAGGATCATGATCATTGATTGTAATAGGTGGAACATAATGTGCAGTTCTAACTTGTGAAGTGGATGTGTTGATGAGTCTATGACATTGAGGTTTAGAAGGTGTAAAAGTAGTATAAGGTGTATAATTTCCATGATTTGGGATTTTTATTTAAGGATTTTCTAGATCAACTATACAGTATGGGGTAGATTGAGATTGAGAAGACTTAGAGTGATTTGATGAAAATTTGTACCAAGAGTGAGCATCCTCTTGGATACCCAAGGTAAGAAGGAAAGAATATCCTATATATCATCTAAATGGATTAAGGTTATCCAAAACAATTATACTAGTGAATTTCATGATGCTTGAAGGAAGAATCTAAGACCAAGAAGTAAAAAAGGAAAAATATGGATAAGTTCAGCCACATATAGAACATTATCAACCAACAAGTGCAAAGTCAACAGGGTCAATGATATCCTAAGAAAAAGTAGTAGATAAAAATGTAGTGGTAAATAACATAGCAGTGAAAACATAACATGACAAAAATTTAGTATGACAAAACATCATGAGGATAAAATGTAGTTAAGAAAAAATGTAGCAATATTGGTAATGTCATGAAGATGACACAACTTTCAACTAAAGGTCCAAACTCATGAAATCACATTTTCCTCTAATATTTTTATTGTAAATTTGGTGCATTACCTTTCCACCATGAAATGTCAACTATTATCACTAAAATGAACTAGACAACAAATAAATAATGTGATAATCACTAAAATTTCTCAATTAGGCTCTTCGTGACATTTTTGTGACATCACCAATACTTCTACATTTCTCCTTGCTATGTTTTGTCCTTGTGATGTTTTTTTCATACTACATTTTTTAACACTACATTGTTATCTGCTATGTTATCACATAGAGATAGGTCAACAAAGTATGTGAGAAAAACCCATTAAATACATAGTCATAAGGGTCAGCTATGTATGGAAAATGATGAAACTAATATATGCTAGAAGAATACATAGCTGTATAGGTTGACTGTGTATTGAAAATAATGAAACTAAGAGAGCTTAGAAAGATACATAGTCATATGGGTTGATTGTGTATTAAAAATGATGAAACTAATATAACCTATAAGGACACATAGTTGTATGGGTTAACTATGTATTTTAAATGATGAAACTAAGATAGCCTATAAGGATTCATAGTCATATGGGTCTACTATGTATTGCAAATGATGAAACTAATATAGGCTAGAAGGATACACAATCATATGGGTTGACTATGTATTGAAATAAATGATGGCATGAAATAAAACTTGTAAGGGTTAGATTCACTTCGAGTTCACCTAAATATATGCAAAGGGAAATGCAATTGATATATAAATCAATCCTATCTTAGGGAAGATAAAACCTACTTACACTTCTTATTGTTGATACATTATATATTAGGGGTCAAGACAAATATGGATCCTCTAGACCTAACCAAGGGATCTCTTACCATAATAAAATCACTAGGGAGGGTTCTAAAGCCTCCAATCAAGCAAAACTATGCAATAACCCTAAGTAGATATTATTTTTTCATATTCACTAATGTATAAATGATAAAAGCATTTTAGTGCTAACCAAAGCTTGTGGCACAAAGTGGGGGTAATAAACATAAAAATTAAACATGTATATAATACATATACTCACGTCAATGTCTACAAAATCATAATGCATGGAAGAGAAGTAAAAATTCAAATCTATATACTCTTACAAAGGATGAATAGAGTTAGGAATACTTACCTTTGAAGACAAACCCACTGAGCCTCAATCTGTCCCTTGGCCAAGGTGTTTTTTAAGAGGTTGTTGTGGTATGTAAGGATAACAAAGACAAGTCAATTCTAGGCTACACAACATATTTATGCATCCAAAAGACTCTTATATAAGATAAGATCCATATCTTTAAATAAATTATGAAACACTATGCTATGTTTCTTAAGTAGAATGGTGGATAAGAAGATGCACAATATATATCTCTTCTTCTTCTCTTCTCTTCTCTTCATATAAATGATATAAATGGATGTGTATATATAGTGGAATCTAACCCTAGACCTTTTTGAAATTTTAGTCGATAGAGTCTACCCAATTGACTTTATATTGTTAATTGATAAAAACAAGTATCAATTCAAATACAGAGTCGACCAGGGTTCATTTTAAGATGCCCTACAGGAAAACCTATTGGAAATATCTAGTAAATCTAGGAAAATATAATTCATGAGCATGGAAAATCTCCCAAGGGTGATGGTGAATGATTGAACCAAATGGTTGAACTGAATATTCTATTGAATGGATGAGATAAGATTAATCACTAAAAGAAATGACTGAATCAAAAGGACTATCCAAATGGCCAAATGGCAAGGCCAAACCAAATGTTTGAGCAAAATGATCAAGTTGATCGATTAGATCAGATGGATAAGATGGACGGTTAAACTAGATGGCTAAATTGGATGGCTAAGTTGAATGGCTATATCAGATGGTTAAGCCACATGACCTAACTAAACACCTGAGTCACACTGAATGGTCTAACCAAATAGATGATCTAAACCATTGAATGAAACAACTAAATTAGATGGCTAAACTAGATGATTGAGCCAAATGGCATGATTGAATGCTCGAGTCATGCACCTTGTTCAAATGGTTCCACCAAATGATGGATCTAGATAATTTTACCATTTGATGCAATGATAGGTGACTTATGCATCTAATCTATTATCCAATTTCTCAATCGCCTCCTATTCTCTATAAATACTCACCTCTACCCTCATTTCTAACATTTTTAAAAAATTATTTCTCATCCTCAAGACAAAAATATGTTTTGTAGCCATGGAAAGAAAATTTGTTTTCAAAAACCTACTATGCCCATACATCATGAAGCTCATAGAAAAACTAGATGTATTCAATGATTGGGTTCAAGAATGTAGCTTCAATGGCCTCTTCTACATGCTGAAATATGACCTCAACATTGCCCTTTTGAAAATGATCATGTACTTATATGACCCGAACAAGAAGACCTTCACCCTGCAAGTTGATTGTAGAATGATTTCATCTAGTACTTCACCATAAAATATTCATAATGTCACAGGTCTTCCATTTCACAATGTAACCCCTATGAGTTCCAAATCACAACTAGTAGATGAAGACAAAAATTACTTGGCCAAAATTTTTGATTTTCACATCAAAAAAATTGGTATGAACTTATAAATTTATTTTTATATTCAAAATTCAATTTACATCTTTTACAATCTAAATATTATAATCCTCTTTTTGTCTTTCATTTCAGATAGTCGGAAGAGGGGTATCCATGTCGAAGATGTTACTAACCCTTTTTTGAAAGCAATGGTTCAATTTTTCCAAGATAGAATAGTATTGCAAGGAAGAGCCCCAGATATTCCATATTGGGCACTATTTTACATTGTCTATACTATTTTCAACTTTAAATATGATTGGTGCTCTTTTATTTCCTCTAGAATAAGGCTTGAACTGAATTCTATTACTAGTAATCCCAGTTCCACTATTTCTTTTTCCAATTTTATTCTAGAATTGTACTATGATGCCTTCTTTAACCTCCAAAAACATAGGGTCCAACTATGCTGGATTCAAAAATGATGATAAACTCTTTGTCTATGGATGAGCAAGAGGTTAGTTAATTTGTTCATTTGTTGATCTAGATTCTAGGGTTTAATGTTTGTCTATTTGTTAAACAGTTACCAAGGTAAATATTAATAATTATTTGATCTTTATTTATTACAACTGATAGGCAAGAATGTGTGCCTTGAAAAAATAATCTACCTCAAAAGGATAGTGTGTAACTACAATTATGGTTGAAGATTTTGTAAATTCAGAGTCTGGAAAAGCATCCATGCAATCTTATCAACTTGCAAAATGTCCATGAGTTTCTTCAGTGTCCTCTCCATGTGCAGGTTTGTTATTTAAAAATTTCAAATGAGATTTTAATTTTCCAAACTCAAATGAATTGTTTTAGTTATTTGTTTTATTCTTACAATTGACTCAAGAGCAATTCAGATGGTGGAACAACCACCAATACCACCACAATAAATAGTAACATCTACTATCCCTTCTCAACCCTCTATGGAAGGTATTATACATTGCATTTTTTTTATTTTTTATTTTTTGGATTTTGATTATTATTTTTTAGACTAAATGTTTACGTAATGTAGCAGCTTAAAACACCCCTGTGGTTGTCACTCACAATATGTTGTATACATTAGAGAATATTCTATCTCCAAATATAATTATTAAACTTTTAATTTCAATTTTGCATATAACTTTGTTTTTTAGATTTATTTATTTTATAAAATAAATTACATTTTGTAGGCCATCCTCTATCTGTGAGGAATATTATGCCACTACCTCTACCCCTGAATGTATTTCATATAAGGGGGAAAGCTCTTCCATTAACACCACTACAATGAAAAGCAACACTATAAATATCAAGTTCCCAATTTCCCTCTTTCTCTATTAGAGGTTTATCAAGTGCACAAGGATTGAATTATTTGTTAGAAATTGATTTTGATGATGAATAGATGGGGTTTGACAGTGTCACTAATGTTGGAACTGCTTTCAATCCACATGATTTTATCCAAGGAAACATAGCACATGTTTATGTGATTGGTCAGGAGGAACTTTCAAGCACTTCATCAAACAGTACCACCCTAGTAGAGAATGTTGTAAAGTCTGATGATGCCCTTACATATTTTACATTGAATAATTTAGTAGTAGATAGTATTACTACTAGTCTTTAGGAAAGAGTAATTGATGAGTTGAAAAAATTATGTGGGTGGGAGAT
Organism: Torreya grandis; assembly: GCA_037957365.1. NCBI lineage: Eukaryota > Viridiplantae > Streptophyta > Pinopsida > Cupressales > Taxaceae > Torreya > Torreya grandis. Next base: position 162,962 of record JARHVA010010335.1, on the reverse strand, counting down.
TCAAGTGAAGGCCCTGATAAAAAAAATAAATGACCATTATCACAACCACTCAAAATGAGAAAATTTGTTTGCATTAGTGCAATAGGAACCCACAAAGATGGATGCTTTGTTTGCTAAAGCTAAATTTGGGTCAATTACTATTGTTAATATTTACAATGATAATGTGTTGATGATCATGCTTAATGGGTTGGAGAATTTGAATGCAGAAGCCCAGGCATATTTTAATAAATGGGTGAAACACATCAACCTTGTTGTTATTTTGAATGTAGAGAAGGAAAAAGCTTTGGTAATGTATATTCATTTTAATCAATTTTCATGTCATTATTAATTTTGTTCACATCTAATTACATTACATTTTAAAATTTAGGAAAAATATGAGAACTTGAAGAAAGAAGTTGACGTTTGTAATGTCCATCTAAAAAATTCATAAAAAAGTTTACAATCTGTCGCTCAATTAAAGGAGAAGTTTGTTTTAATGAATAAATAGAATAACGCACTATGAAAAATCATTAAGGAGCAAGGATGGGATCCTAATGCCTTATTTAAGCAAAAGATAGTTGTTGATCCAAGTCTTCTTTCTGTATAATATACTAGAAAAGAGGATATGGAAAATCTTGAATGTCTTAATGTTGTAGCTATGGATCTTGAAAAGGTAGAGATATTGAAGGACAATAGTGACATACAAGATGTTGGGATTGAGAAAGTAGTTTAGAAAGTGGTTGTCAAAGAAGGGGAAAAAGTGGTTGAGAAAATAGTTGACTAATTGAGATTATGTTTTAAACTTTTATATACTTGAAAATAATGTCTTATTTTAAAATATAAATTATGAATTACAATTTCAAGTTTGTAGTTGTTGTGATAAATTGATTGAGTTTTAATTGTAATTTCAATTTGAATTTTATGATGTTGTAAACTTGAATGGTGTTAGGCCCCCTTTTTATTTTTTTGATGCCCTTGTGGATATCACATCTCAATGTAAATGGATTAATGTCAACATATTCCTTTATAAAGTGTTCCACCTAACACAATGATAATATATTAATCTTGTGCAATCATCACTTAGCAAGAAACATAAAAATGCATTTCAGAAAACATATAATAGTTATTGCATGTTATTATAAAAAAATGAGTTGTTGTCTTTAAAAGATCGCTAATTTTTTATATTTAGATTATTTCTTGAGTAAATCATGATTTGAGATGCATTTGAGGCCATTATAAAATCACATTCATGTTTGGTAGATGTTTGTGTTGAAGATAATATTTTGATAGTTAGTAATAATGAGGATTCATCAAAGTTGAAAATATGCATAATTGTTAGTGATCATGAACTATAACATAGGTTAATGGATTGTTTAATGTTATAAGGATGTGTATAGATAAGGTTATATTTTATTTGATAACTTTATTTTAAAAATAATCAATGTTAAGGAATCTAAACATTTGCACAAATTTTTAAATATAAGCTATCTACTCTGTAGGAGTAGATAGACTACACTACCCTATAGGGAGGTACTATATATGCCATGTCTAGTACCTATATAGGGTATATATAGAGTATATACTCCTATAGACAGTAGTATAAAGTATATACTATATACTATATATTATATATCTAAGCAATATATATATCATGAAAGTGATTTCATTGTTACATAAAATATCCAAGGTTTAGGACTATGTTCATTCAATTACAATAATTTATAGAATTAAATTGAAATCCTAAGCCAAAATGAAAAAGGAACAAGTAATGTTCTATTTAAAATGTATGTTCACCAAATTAACTGTAATGTGAAATGTAAGGTATTGAAATTATATAGGAAGTTAAATAATAGATTATATAACAAGTATGACAAAATCTAAATACTTTATAAATAAACTTGTACTTGCAAATTGATTTATTTGAGTCTATTATATTTCAGTCGATTGTAAGAACATGAAGATATAAATGATTTAGAAAATAAAGATCCACTATGTATCGTGACAAGGTCAAAGAAGATAGACAAGATCATAGTGCATCATTGTCTAAACACACTATGCACTGGGTGTAAAAATATGGGCTCATTTGCCCCTATCACAGAACTTGTTCTGATATAAGAAAAAAATATATATCAAAGATATAAAGAACCATATTAACCTACAGTGTTCCCCCTAACACAATGACAATATATTAATCTTTTACATTCAGCACTTAGCAAAAAACAAGCAAATGAATTTTTAAAAATGTATAATAATTATTGCATCTTTTGATAAACATGTAAAATTGAAATTAAAAAACTCTATTTCTAAAAGTCTGGTAGTTGAAATAATTCTCCACAAACCTGATCATCGACAATGACATTTGCATCCACCATGTCAGTGTCATATTCAATGTCATTATTTACATCCTCTTTATTTGTCATTGTATTACTGATACCTCTTCTTTCAGTTAGATAACTCTATGTTACAATAGCTCTTTCATATGGAAACATATCCACTGCATAATAGGAAACATATAATCTCAAATAAGTTTCTAAATTTCTATCCAATCTATTTCAAAGTTTTGACTTTATGAATGATAATGCACTGAATACTGTTTCATCTTCCACTGAGCCCATAATCATTGTTTGATAGAGCTCATATAATTGGAAATATTCACTTATACTTTTCTATAGTACACTACTAGGATAAAGTTTTTTTCATAGTTTTGTAATTGCCCCATTCTCTGTTGGTTCGTGTAGAAGATGATATTGTTCAAACATTGTATTACTAAAATGGGTTGATTGGGATGTCAGTAAATCATTTCCTAAAATACCCTTAATTTATACTCCATTCACCTCTAAAGATCTACAAAAATGCATTACAAGACAATGCATGTATTTCTAAAATAAATTGTTAAACATTTTTTTACTGTTATTACTGTTCCAGAAAATGGGATTGATAACTACCATCACTTCCAACAAATCATCCCTTTGAAAAGAATCTCTGATCTCCATAGCTAATTTTTGACAAACTCTACTTAGTTTCATCCAAGTTTTAGATAGAGTAGTCATACACAATACATGTTATGGGCATTTCTTCAGATTCAGCTCCCATAAGATCAGGTCTTTTGTAGAAAGTGTGCATAGGAATTTGCTTTCTATTAACAAAGACATAAACATGATAATTGATATTCAACTTCAAATAAATATTAGGGTTATGTAAATTGGTCAAACATTGCCAACTACTAAAAATAAGGCCTTAAAACATTTCATTTAAAGTGTATAGTATGTCAATAAATTGTCATGCTTGTTTTCTCAGTCATATGAAGTCCACAATATAAATGGACCTCTCTTGAGCATATTTCATTAAACAATTTATTTTCTTCAACATTGGAATAATTCCACATAAAGTCAGTAGTGTTTCTAAATTTGTTAAATGGTATAACAAATCTTTTTCCTTGTTAATTTCTCCTCGATATTTATACATGAAACCTACTAATGATGGATATTATTCAAAACTTTGGCAAGCAAGGTCATACATATAAATCCACCTTGTATCAACATCTTTCAATAGTTTCTTTCCATCAATCACTCCTATTGAAAATTTGTGGAACTATAAAATTCTTTTTAGATTGCTTGACATATAAGCATGCAGGCCATGAATGAGCTCCTCCACTTTGGCCACATTACCAAATTCGCTAACCATTTTGTATGCAAGATTCATCTTATGATCCATGCAGTAAATTGGAATCATATATGGGGAAACTATTGTTTTCATTCAAACACACAAACTATTTATATGCCCATGCATAACTGATGCACCATCACCCCTGACACACACTACATTTGTATCTATTGCATAATCATCCATTTCATCTTTATCTTTCAAATTTGATACAACCAATTTGTGAAGATTTTTCGCATTACAATTTTTTACCATTTTATGAACTTTTAGTAGATGAGGTTGCCTTGAATAGTTCTCAAAAGTATACACATGAATGTAAACCTAGGTTGTGTTGTCAATTGTTGTGACCTCATCAATGGATAGTGAGATAAATAGTGATTTTTGAACACTTTCTTTTAAATCTTCAATGTCAACCATTGCTAGACATTTTGCCATTTCCCAAGCATTGCTATCTGACCAATGTGATTATGGAATATCTAGAAATCCATTATGTTGAAACAAAATCTTATAATCTAAAAAATCAAAAATAGGTCTACCTTTTTTTAGAATATGGTATATAGTGGAGAATTGTATGTGTTTCGCCTTTAGATGGGACTACTTGACCTTTCCAAAATTTGCTTCAATTGTTCCCCCTTTCTCCACAAGATGTTTTTAGCATTTCTTATTATTTTCATGTTCATGTAAATATCTTATATGCATGAATTCTCCTATAGTTTTCAGCCTGTGTGTTCTTTTTATCACTCCATCTAGGTACTTCACTGTCTCATATACTTTTCCACAATGTTTCTCAATCATGTCCAATTTCAATTGCATTATGTGTTATTTTCCTATATATTAGCTACATATTATATATGTGCATTCTTTCAAAGTATCATCAACATTTTCAGGCTATATAGGTTCTATGAAGGGAAATTTTGTCATCCAATCCATCTTAAAGGACCTTCCAATTGTCCATCTACTTCTCTTCCTTTGGGAAGATTTTTGAGTGGAAGTTTCAACTAAACTTTGTGTTTAGTGAGATGGTCCAATCTCCTCTGCTACTTCAGTGTCATTATCATTTTCATTGAAAACTAGAGGATAATCTTTGAGTGGTGGCATGTCATCATCCAAAAAATCTTTAGGGGGTGATATGTTATTCTAGTTGATTCTACCTTGTGAGATAACAGTGGAGATTTTTGCATGTAAAATTATTTTAATATTATTGAATAGTTAAAGTCAAATTTATGACAAACTAAAAAAAATACATGGATTTTGAGGCATTGTGATTATGTGGACTTTTTGGTTGGGTCTTTAAAATAAGATAATATAGTTGATTTCCCTGATGATTAACCTATCTTTTTACCATTCCCACTAGATGCCATGATGGCATGTGATTTTTGGCTCTATCATTTGATACTCCCATTTGGTACTATCATCTAATAAAAGGGTTTCATTGACTTCTAGATCTACCACATGTCTCTACCATCTAGTGTTGTTATTTAGCTCTATCTTTTATAGTTTCAATGTCTGGCTAAGTCATTAGACTGAGTCACTCAGCTCTATCATTTGGCTAGGTCATTCAGTACTATCATTTAGCTAGGTCATTCAGTGTTGTCATTCAGTTCTAACATTTGACTGGGTCATTTAGCTCTATCATTTGGCTGCATCATTCAAATTTGTTGTTTGGCTCTATCATTCAGATCTATCATTTGGATGGGTCATTCAGTTAGATCATTCAGCTGGGTCATTTGGCTCTATCACTCGATCATGTTGTTAGGTTATATCATTTATCTATGTTATTCATCTCAAGCATTTATCTCTACCATTTGATATAATAGTTTGTTTTGTTATTTTATACTATCATTTATTTTCTTCATTCTTTGTTTTTATTCAGTTTTGTGCTCCTCTATTTGTGGTTCTACTTGTTCCCTTGGTTAGTATAGGTCAAACACTCAAGGGATCTACTATATATATTTTCCTAATGTAAGGGTAATCTTATATATCATTGTAAAGGGTTGGCAAGCTGGACCCCCCCCCCACCAAAAAAAATATCCTTCAAATTTTTGTGATCTGGTCCCATCTGTTAACCCTAAAAATGGAATATTCATGAATTAACAAATATTCACTATTAAAAAAACCCTAGAGTTAGCCCAATCAACTATGTATTATTAATTGATAAAATAAGTATCAATTAGAATACATATTTATTCCAGTTGACTGTATATTGTAAACTATCAAAAAGAGTTTTAGGCTTAGTAAGTTGTTAAAGAAAGCAGTGAAAAACTTAGAGTGTGCAAGAGAGGATACAAGGCTTAGGGAAGTACATAGGAGAAGGTTACGTTGATATCAAGTGGATGAACAAATTAGAGTAATGATACAAAGCCACAATAATATTGTGAAGCACCAATGGTCTACCCACCCCTTTTTCAGTGTACCCTTTAAGGCATGCACTCAAAGAGATTGAAACTCGATAGGTTCTTGCAAGAGAGAAAGTGTTAGTAAGTGGTAAAGTTAATAAAAATATTATGTATATACACATTGGACTAGGGATTTTAATTTGGAATGGTGTTAGGACTTAGATTTAAACATGGTTCATGAATCAATTTATGAGGGTAGGAAGTGATACCTTTGATCAGATGAGTCTGATTAGCACAAGTACTTGGATCACATTGATATAGTGACAGGTGCTAGCAATAGGATGATAGGTGTCATGTTTAGAGTGATAGGTAGACAAGATATATCCAAGGGAAGGTATCCCTACTTAATAACTAGCTCAAGATAGTTGATGGTTTGGACAAGGGAGAGGATAATGTGTTTAACTAACATCCCAAGGGTAACTATTATTAAGACAAGTTTGACTAGGGATGAATAGGTTAAAAGGGGATGACTAGGTCAATGAGGGGGATGATGTTTAGTCAAGTGTCAAATTTAAGGTTGATGGAGGTAGGATATGTTTTTTTCTAATGTGGCAAGGGTTAAGACAAGTTTGGATATGGATAACTAGGATAAGGGATGACAAAGATTGGGTTAAGAATGGATGAGATTATTCAATGTTTAGATGAGGTTAAGATAAGATGATAAGATAAAAAGGAAAACTTTAGACAAGGTTAGGATAGGTGATAAAGTGATTAATGCAATAATGTGATGAAGGGTGGTGGGTTTTGACTAGGACAAGGGGGAAATGATTAAGACAAGGTGATGGGGTTAGAATAGGATAAGATGAAATGATGAATCCAAGATAAGTCTTAGATAATATGAAAATGAGGGATAAGGTGTGACTATGTTGTGACATAAATAAGATGAGATTGAATTAGGATAAGGATGGACCAAGGTAAGGTTGAGTGGTTATGATATGATCAAGGCAAGGTTGCATATGATGATGAGATGACTATGACAAGATGGGACAAGGTGACTATATGATAAGGGGATGAAAATGTTTTGAATAATGATAAAATGGTTGTTGGTTTGACTATGAATGACATGATTGGACTAAGTGTAAGGTTGGTTTAGGGACTATGTTTGTCTTAGCGGCTAATTTTCCTCTAGGGGGATGGTTTTGTGTGTAGGTCTTAATGTTTAAAAATAGGGTCCTTAACAATATAAAAATAATATCATGCAATCCATAAAACTTTTTCTATTGATTGACATGGGAGTGAAACTCAAAACCTAGTTAACTAAATGACTCACATTAAGAGGGACTAAATTGGTCTCCCAACCTTCTCTTATTATTTGTACTTATTGATTAATCTTTGGGTATGTTGTTTCCCCTACCATGTATGTTTGTTGAAGCTGAAAGGTCTTATGTTAGGATAGATTGACTCATTATGGGATTCCCTTATATATTTCATGGTACAATGGAGCCAAAATCTATGTAGGGTGTTGTCTAAGGCATGCATGTTAGAGTATTACCTCCTGACTTCACAAGATCATGCATGGAAAGACCTACTTAACTTAGCAACAACTATGCCTAATACCTATCCTTAATCATAACATGGAGTGTGGTCTTGTGCATGGTGGTGAAATCTATGTTATAATCCCTTAAGGCTATGGCAAGTGTGTGGGTATTGTTGATCGGTCATTTGGTGTGAACGGATAACTAATGATAGATTTTTGGTGTTTATAATGCACCAAAAACCCATCTTATATAGATATCCTAAGAGCTCCCCAAGTTTTCTTCTACCTGGTTTAGACACATTGATCTTCACTCAATGGCTCATTGTCACCATTCCATTTCAATGGGGCTTTGTTGGTCGTTGGTGTATTTCAGATAAATCATTGGTTTTTACTTAGTTTGGTGGAGTTGTTTTCAAGGGGACCAGCATATATGAATTTAACCATGGAATTATAATTGATCTAAAATAGTTTCATTTGTTTTAGACTTTCAATAGTGTAATAACATTAATAAACAAAACTATGCAATCAAGATAAATATGTAAAATTGGATGGCAAATTAGAAACTAAACTAATCTACTGTAATAGACTAATAAAAAGAGAAAAAGAAGGAAAGGTAGGGAGAAAAGACAATAAATATCTCACTTTATAATTTAGGTTAGACTAATTTCATTGAGCAAACAAATCCCTAGATAAACTAATCCTTGGTTGAGCCAAATTCAACAAAATTCCAACTAAGGATGGTGCAAGAGTTGTGGGATGAAGTAGTAGAGTTGATGAGGAAAATAGGGTCACCATATATATTCATAGACCAAATATATCAAATTAAAATGTTATTAGATAAATATATTTATATTAAAGGGATCAATTAGAATTCATCAGATACTCATGTGAGTTATAGACATGGCTTCTAAATAGCCTAGACTTAGAAAACTAACTAATAAAGTAAGAAAGATGCATGAAAACAAATGACTCGTCTACTTAACTAGGGAGAACTAGAAAGTTTGGTCCACTAATATATTATATTATAAGGGATTCAAATCTTATTAAAATACAAGAGCTGATCTTATATAGGCATGTAGAGTTGAGGAGTTAGAACTCAAATTCAAATTTCATGTTAATGGGTCAGTTACAAACATTCATTGTTGATTGAGGTGATGTGGTTGGGACTCTAGAATATTGGATGTGTGCATAGGATTTATACATTTTAAACCATTTTTCAATTAAGTTTTGGTATCTAAAATAGTTGGTACTACATCAGGATAGTGAGCCACCCACGTCCTACACAACTAAAATCATGCCTCCTCAAAGCAATCTTTTATATTTTATGCCTTATGATTGATCTCAATGTGTGTGCCATACTTCAGTTAATGTCTATGCCCATATTCATATTGAATTTTGTCTTTTATGATTGATTATTACTGAGGAATTGATCTGCACCTTGATTTGGCAAATCAAATTGAGTGCATTGTCGAATCTCAATTTTTGATGATTTTGGCATCTAGATGGGTCATCAAATTTATGTTTGTATCTTGATCGTTGCATTACCAATGTGAATTTTATTTTTATGGCTCATTGACATGTGTCTTTTCCTCATTACTTTATTGGTCAGTTGAGGGATATTATGCATGCTAACTATTTATATCATGGTGAATCAATATTTCACCACATGGCATTATCTCACTCACCAAAGATCTATCATCACTGTTATGTTGCATGAACCACTCTAGGGCTATAGAGTAGTGAGATTTAACTAGTGGCATCATCTTATTCACCTACTTTATTGGGTATTATTGATATTTTATGAATATATCTAAGATATTGGGTTCCTAAGATGGTGCCACATGGCAACATCTTACTTGTCTGATTGCCTAGAGGCTCTTTTCTTGTACAAATATTTTTGAGGAAATGGGTCATTGGGATCATGCCATGTGGTGTAACCTTGCTAACCCACTCACCCAGAGGCTTTTTAATGTATGGTTTTACTAGGATCAGTAGGTCACTGAGATATTGACACTTGGTAACATCCCGCTTATCTATTTTTCTAGATATTTTTTGACGTAGAGGCCCACGGATAAAATCTTTGAAAATATTCTGTGAGGTGGAAAAAAGACACATGTGGCTCTAAACAACTTTTGTTAAAATTGACAAGTGATAAAAGACTTTTGAATAGGTCTAGGTCATCGAGAGTCGCAAGAAGTCACCATGTTATATTAGAAAGAGTCTAAGCACCTATGGGTAAGAAATAAGAAGGCATAGTCAGCAAACTTTGAACCAAAAAGCTACGGCTAAGAAATTTAAAGTAAAATGGTAAATTCTTTTGAATGAAATAAAATTCATGAAAACTTAGTGAAATAAAGCTATCTCAAAGTAACTTTTATCCATTTTATGAAATTGAATAAGGCAAAAGCTAAGCAAAAGTAAATTTATAGTCAATTTAGATCAAAATAAAGCAATCATGGATTAAAATTATTAAAGAAAAGTAGCACAAAACTCTGAATTAGTTAGGTAATTTACCCAAAACCAAGGTGAAATATTCTTAAAAGAAGCATTATATATGTTTCAAAACACAAGCATAAAATAGACTAAGACTTAATAGATTCATTCGAATTCAGATATTTTAAATTAGTGGAGCCCTAGATATGATTTTATATGCTAAGTTTCTATGATGCAAGATTTAATCATGTAGGATTGGCTTAAAAATGGAATCACTTTCATATTTAACTCTTTACATCTTGCCACTATGCACTTCCAAGAAGGCAATTTAAAATAGGCAACGACCAATGAACTCCTTGAGTTATATGATGAAACTCCAAAGAAAAAAGAGGATCCCTATTTTTAGATTGAAAATGGGGTGTTTTGTGCAAATAATAAAAAATGATGACTCCTACTAGGAAATACTCTTGAGTATTTGAAGAATACAAAATCTCTAATTTCACAAAAATAAAAAGCATTAGCTACAAAAAACCATATATAATAAACCAAAATTTAAAGTCAATAAGAACAAATGACATATTGAGCTAAGAATCCAACAAAGACCATCCAAGTGTGTGATCAAGTGATTAATTCATTTTATTTTGCATTCATACGTAGTAATCCTAATTTACATAAGTCCAAAACTATTGAGGGAAAAAAATATTTTACATTTTAACTTAGGGGAAGTGGCATAGACATTGCTTTATTATTAGCCATGTGTTTATATCCCCAATAGAGATACCTATGGTCCCTTCCAAAGATCTTGTTCCACTACCAACCAGGCCAAAAACCCTATGGTGGAGGTTACCAAGATCATCCTTTTGAGGAAAAAGTTTAGATTTACTTTATATCTCAATTATTTTAAAATAAGATTTTGCATTTCATCCATAGAGGGTTGGGGACCAAGCCACAGATAAAATGAAGTCAACAAGTTCATGACAACTCAAGGCAAATCATAATTGAAGTTATATTGCAGTTTTATTCAAATATTTTAGTAAGCGTTTTAGATGGTTTCAGACAAGAAAATATTTTTTCTAAATTCACAAGTTTTTTTAAGAATCATTGACCTTTGAAATTTAGGAAATAGATAAAGAAATCGCAACAGTTCACACAAAATTTTCATGTAAAATTTATTATTAGGTTCTTTGAGCACCATTTGTGTTACTTATATAATAACCTTTTTCTTCATTACTTTGATTACCAGGGGAACCACAAGGAAAAATAGCTAGGATAAATTAGAACAACAAAAGCAAAAAACAAACAAAACTAAATCTAAGTTAACAACAAGGGATAAAAGGAAAACAAAACAATAAGGGGAAAAGAAAATATTCACATGGGTTTTCAATCAAATGGATGCTTGAATCAGTTAGACACCTGATCCTTTTCAAGATTTTGAGAAGGGAAAAGGAAACATCTACTTGTGTCTATGTTGTCCTTTGCGATAGAATACACTATCCCACAAATATTTATCAATGTTATTTTCAAGCAAAATAATCAATTTAATATTGTGCAATTCAATAATGTGTTTATAATTAATTTTCTAAAAATACTTGGGATAGGAAATAGAAAATATCTAAGCCCATATAGTATATTTCAATAATGAATAGAGCTGGGTATTCATACATTCTACACTGATTGGAAGATCCTACCTAGTTGTGGAATGTTCTTTGTCGCATCCAATAGATAAATCAATTATTAGTTGTTCTTTGATGTAAATTTATGCATTCATAATAGCCTCTTTGTTATCTTTGTCATCCAAAATATATGGTAATATCTAAGGTTCTTCGCATATTAAATACCTTGTGAATTTTTCATCAGTGGCTGAAGTGTGTGGAAAATTAGGTTGGATGATATCATTTCCATCTTCCATCTCCATAGGCATGACTTTTTCATTTAGACCATTGTGCTTATGATCTTTTATTTGTATCTTGACCATCCTTGCTACCTTGAATGTGGAACATATTGGTGTTATTAAATCATGGATGGTTATGGTGTCATCAAAGGAACCAATGATCCCCTTCTCTTCCTTTAACTCAAGGCTATATAGGAACCCCTCTTTGTTTGGGCCTACATGTTCTTGACTTTCCATTTTAGGTTTGAATACTTCTAATATTATGACGAACGCTTGGTTATTGCCATTGATTTATTAGTCATCTTGAATAAGTTTGAAAAATATAGGAGAAGGAGCACAGGATAAAAATGTGTCAGGTGCATAACATGCATCTTCCTCATCCGACTGTTCCAACTCTTCTAGTAATTCTTATGGTTGACTGCAAGAGATGTGAGATTATTCATTATGCATAGATAGATCTTCATCAAATTTATTTTTGGCCACTAGGTTGTCTTATACAATTGTCTCTTCCTCATCTTTAGAGTCATCATCACCACTATTTTAGCCTTCAAAGAACAAATGCACTAGTTGGTTCATTAGGTATTTTACGAACCATGCCAAATTGATAAAACAATACAGAAGGGCTAATGGGCATACTAAAATGGTTAAGGAATATATTTTTAAAGATGGCCCAAGTGGTGATGCACCCTTATGGTAGACCAAGGTACCAAAAATAGGTCATTTGAATTAGCAACAAGGGGAATAGGCACTAAGCCACATCCTCATTATGAATCTGCCTTCGGATAGTGGCTTTTCTAAAATCTTGGATGTGTTCTTCAACAATCTTGATCCCACCATAGATATATTTTTCATAGAATTTGGGGTTTTATGTTCAAGTCATGGGAAGGTCTTGGAATATTAACAAGATAGCTATGTCCTCCTAGACATGCAAGGGCCATTAGAGGATTGAGATAATGTGTTTTCCAATTTAAGAACCTAGAAAATAATTAAGCAAATTCTTAAAGTAAATAATAAGTTTAAAATAATCTAGTTCAACCCTCCTTCTAGCACCATTTTTTTTATCAATATTTTGACATGAATGGCTAACCAAAAACTAGTTTCTATTATTTTTGATGCACCAAAAACCCCTTGTGCATGGAGCTCCTAAGAGCTCCCTAAGGTTTCTTCTACCTAGTCTAAGTGCATTGATCTTCACTCAATGGCTTGTTGTGACCATTCCATTCTAAGGGGTCTTTATTGTTTGCTGGGGTATTTCATATTTAAATCATTGGTTTTTACTTGGTTTGGTGGACTTGTTGCCTAGGGGATTAGTAGATATGAATTTAACCATGAAAATATAGCTGATTTAAAATAGGTTCATTGATTTTATACATTTAACAATGTAACTACATCAATAAGTAAAGTTATGTAATCAAGATAAATATGTAGACTCAAATTGTAGCTTAGAAACTAAATTAATCTACTCTAACAAAATGATAAAAATAAAAAAAGAGGGAAGGGTGGGGAGAAAAGAGAATAAAGAGACCACTTTCTAATGTAGGCCAACCTAATTCTATTTTGTAGACAAATCCCTAGATAAATCAATCCTTAATTGAGCCAGACCTAGGATAACTCCAACTAATGATGGTACAAGACTTTGTGGGATGAAGTAGTAGATCCAATGAGGAAAATAAAGTCACCATAAACATGTGTAGACCAATTATATCAAATTAAAATTCTATCAGATAAAGATATTTATATTAAAGGGATTAATTAGGATTCACCAAATACTCATGTGAGTTACAGACATGGCTTTCAAATAGCCTCAACTCAAAAAACTAACTAATAAAGTAGGAAAAATGTATGAAAAAAATAACAAATCTACTTAACTAGAGAGAACCATTCAGTCTAGTCAACTAATCTATTCTATTCTATGGGAGTCAACCCTTATTATAATATAAGAGTTGATCTTATATAGGCATGCAGACCTAAGGAGTTAGAACTCAAATTTAAATTTTTTGCTAATAGGACAACTATAAACATTCATTATTGATTGATGGAATAAGGTTATGAATTTGATAAATTAGATGTGTGTACAAACTTTATGCAATTGAAACCATGCTTCAATTAAATGTTGGTAGTTGAAAGCAGTTGAGACTGCATCGAGATAGTCAGCCACCCACGTCCTGCACACCCAAAATCATACATCTTCAAGGCAATCCTTTGTTTTGTATGCTTTACACTTGATCCCAATGTGCATGCCATACTTTGGTTAATGTCTTTGCCTAGATTCACATTGAATTTTGTATTTTATGATCAATTATTGGTGAGGAATTAATATGTAACTTGTTTTGGTAAATCAAATTGAGTATGTAATATAATCTTAGCTTTTGACATTTTTAATGTACAAACATGTCATCTAGTTTATGTTTGTGCCTTGATGATTGTATTTCCAACATGTCTTTTATTGTTATAGGTCTCTACCACGTGTCTTCTTCTCATTAATTCATTGTTCATCTAAGGGATTTTATGCATGACAATTTTTTATATCATAGAAAAGCAATATTTCACCACATAGTGTCATCTCGCTCACTCAGAGATCTGACATAACTATTGGACTACATGGGCTACTTTCGGGCTATGGAGTAGTGATATTTCAACATGTGGTCTCATCCCATTCACATATTTGCCTAAGGTTTTTTAATCTTATATGGACATCTCTGGGATAACTAGTTTTTAGTATAATGCCACATGGTAACTGTTGTCTCCAAATCTTGTACCCTAGAAGAGGGTGTTCAAGCATCTTCTATATTTGGGCAAAATTAGACTAATTCTAGGTGTGTGGGGCACCTATGGTGGAAGTAGACCTCTAATATTGAAAGGGTTAGCTCCCTAGATATATCTTAATGTATTTGTCACCTAATCTAATACTTGCTTCTGTGAAAAGGGATAGGATTTAAATGCAATTAAAATATTCTCAGGGGGTGATACACCATGAATATCTCCATAATATTATCATATAAATACACTAAGAGACAAGACACACAAAACCAACTTCTACCTCTTAGAACACTCTAACATTAGCATTTCAAACATGAAGGTGGAATATATGAAAGACTACTAAAGATGAGTTAACCAAAGATCAATTTTAGACACTAAGGCTACTTTTACAATTGAAAAATAGACTCATACACTTAACAACACTTCATGTGACCTATTAGAATGAAACAACTTGCATCAGACATGGAAGGATTGAGAGGAAGCAAGGATTGATATCAATCACTTGACTTTTCACTATACATCTCTTCACACACTTAGACAAGATAGTTTGTAAGATAAAAACCAGATTAAATATCTTATTTCAAAGGAAAATTACAATATCAAACCATCAGGTCTTCACCATACTAGGTGTGGTCTCCTTATAATAGACAAATTGGCTTGCATTTATAGAACTTAGAAGAAGAGAGAGAAAGGAGAAGTTCAAGAGGCACAAGGACAAGTGTCCAAATATGAAAATCAGCTATAATGCATGGAAATGAGGTGGAAGAGGGATCAAGAATTGATGTGAACATGTGTCCATCCCAAACCAAGTACCTTCCTCAAATGTGGCATTGAAACTCCTCAATCACTCTCCTTTGGAAACTACCTTCATCATGGGCTTCCTTGAGAATTTCAAAATAGATTAGGGACAAATGTCTTATGTGCACTAAAGAGAGGAAATTACAAAGAGGTCTCCACCTACATTAGGAGTTTTCTTAATCATTGACCTTTTCTTACATAAGCACAATCATCATCTGCAACTATGATCAGTCTCCAATAAGATTTTCTTGACAATTGACACTAGCATCTTCATATCCTTCATAAATAATCCATACCATGGGCCTCATGACACATGATAGGACACTATCATACTCTTGGATCCATCAGACACATCTTAAAAGGTCTCCAAATTTAGGTTATCACTCTTTTTACTATGTCACTTTAGAGACTGGCTAAAGTGAGAGGCCTAGCAAGGATAGTTGTGATAATTTATAAGCTCTAAAAATGGCATAGGGATTTGGTTCAAGTCTCAATCTATCATCCCAAGTGGTTGGTGTCCCATGATCATCTTCAGGACCTGTAAAACACAAGAAATTGTCAAAGAAACCTAATTTTTAACTAATCTATATGTTTTTGTACAATATAATTCCATGGATCTAAAGCTCATGAAGTTTTCAATGACTTCTCTTTAACTCTCAAGGTCAAATTTGTTCATTTAGATGCACTTTTAGCCTCATTTCTTCCATCAGATCACAAAATAGGGATTTAGGAGGGTTTTGAGTACACTAGCCCTTTAGGGATTATTCATAAATCTCTGACATTAGAACTCTAAACTAACACCCTAATTTTATTTTTTGGGACCTCCTTCATCCTCCTGTAACTTCTTATAATCCCATGCAATGTCTCCAAGTAGGTGTGAGCATTTAAGGTTGACCTTTTGATTGCATCCCTTCAATTTGCATACCCTCTCATGGTGTTGGGTCCAAAAGTGATAAATGTGTGACCTCTTCTACATAATAAAAT
Organism: Torreya grandis; assembly: GCA_037957365.1. NCBI lineage: Eukaryota > Viridiplantae > Streptophyta > Pinopsida > Cupressales > Taxaceae > Torreya > Torreya grandis. The sequence continues at coordinate 146,581 of JARHVA010010335.1, read as the reverse complement.
CTCAATAACCTTTTATGTACCCAAAAAACATATTTCACACCATTATAATGATCATTTCATGCCATAAGTGTAACCCATATACCAATATGCCTTTGGTCTAAACCTTGTTTCGCAAGGTTGCCCACAACTTAAGACTCAACTTGACTCTCCAATGGTTTCCCCTACTTCTTAATGGCTTCACCACCTCCAATATACCTATAAAATCATTAATTATCCAAGTGTAAATATTTGACAAGGTTTAAAATGTATATGACCCTCAACTTGGCTTCTAGGCCTAAGGGTTTCCCTCAGGCATGATTGTAACCTTTGTTGCTCAGGTCACCCTATTTGCTTTCAAAGCTCCTAGGTAGGTTTTTTTTAATATTTTTTTAGGTTTTATCCAGATTCAACAAGATTCATTTTATCTCTCCTTATCTTTTGGTCACCTACTCATCACTTTTCCTCAAAACTATAAGTCTTGTGCATGGGAAAAGTACCTTACCTCTGAGACAAAATAGAGAGTATTATCCCTATTAGCCTTGGAAAATTAACCATTTTAGGGGCTTATTGAAATCATAATGGTAATTTTAAAAATATTTTATCACCTAACTCATCCATTTGACCATCCAAAACCTTTGAAATCTAAGACAGACTTGTAAGAATGCACTATCTACAAGGGTTTTGAAGGATGAGTAAGTTTTGAATCTTTTCTGAGACCTCTTTTTTCCACATGCACCTCAAAATGGAATATTCATATTCCATGATATATTTATACCATATTCTATACTATTGGTCTTTTAAACACTTTATATGCTTTTAGAAATATAGACTAAGTCTATAACTGCCTAGAATGAGACCTATGTTTAGGCCTACCTGTGGATTATTTGAGCTTGGTTTAGGATTTAAGATCAAAATAAAAACCTCCTATAATTTTTAAAATATCATATATATGTTCATCCATCATTTTTCAAAAATTTATCTCCCTCCCTTGCACTAATTTATCTCTCATTCCCAAGACTAGGAAATTTGCTTGTTATAGGCTGAGACACCCTTAAGGCCCTGCATGTAGGTCTAGTCTGATATTTGACTATGGTTTTGGACCTCATTTTAATTTTCTTAGGTCATGATACTATCTTAATTATTTTATTTCTATTATAAACCCTTAAGTCAACATCAATTCTATGCTTGGGTTCTTGACTAGGACACCCCTGCCTTGACTGTAACAGTCCTTATTTTGACCCTTTAAGGTGTTTGTAGGTGGTCATGGGTATGAATTAGGTATTTAATGATGATTTATAACCTTATTTATGCCTTAAAATCCATTAATCCTTGAAATTTCCACCTCTTCAACCTAAAAGTACTTGGAACCTCCGCAAAATCCTTTGTTTCACTCCACTACCAATATACCCTACATGACTATGATTCATCGATTTTAGGTCTGGTTGTAGGTACACTTGAGCTATTTTAGGTCATGTGGTTGATAGTAAGAACCTTAAATTTATGATAAATGCTCTACGAGTATCCATTTTCACCCTAAACCTTCAATTTGGTCACTATCTGCCCAATTGAGATAAAAACTTACTAAACCCTGTTGTAAGTTTCACTGTCAAAATCCAGTGGTTTCTTAGGCAATTTTGGACTCCAATTGTTCATCTTTCACTCACCTTTTGACCCTCAAAATTGGAAAGATAATTATATTTGGTAGGTAATACTAAACCAAATAATAAATATCATTATAAACTCTTTTTTCATGGTATATGTTATTCCAAAAAAGCTCAAAGACCTCTATTTTGGTCATTTTGGGATAGAAAGATCAATACAGTCTGATCATCATTTTGAAGGCAAACTCTAATTTACATAGCATTCTAACGTTTATGAAATGTATTCCATGAAACTTTGGTTATTTTATAACCTCAAAATTAATTCCATCATGTGTTTCACCATTCACCCCTCCGTACAAACCTCCTGAATCTCCTGTATAAGGCAACTGTGAGTGTTATTCTACTGACAAGGCAATGAACAAGAAAAATGGATAATTTTCTCTGAAGGGGTGTTGATATAATCTCTCAAAATATAATTTAATGAAATAAATTTGATAACATGAATCCAATAACACTAAGCATCTCCATGGAGCCTCTTCCATGTTGAAATAACATAGGTTATACATCTATGATTGCAAACATGAGAAACAAGTATAATTTGGGAAATATCCATCAAGGACATTAAGAGAGAGAGTGTTGGGTGATTCTAACACATGGATAAGGCCTATTCCAACCTAAAAATACTCCATCAAAATCATATAGCTCCATATATTTTTGAAAACAAGAAATAGATGCAAACCTACACCCACCTTTGAATGCAAGTGCATAAAAAGTTGTATAAGATGTTATCAATTGTTCATAAAGGAGGAGGAACCTAATTTAAAATTATTTATATGGATTTTAATTACACTTAGACTACTATCCACCCCTAAGACCATTCTTCCCAACTCCAATTATACGGCTCACACCAAGTGTTTGAATTTAACCTTCCTTGGCTTTCAAAAGAAAGTGGAAGCAAATAAAGTTTTAGATGAGATTTTTGATAAACTCTCATCACTCCAAGCATGTAAATGGGTGTATAGAGGTAAAGAGTCACTTTACCCACGTTTTTAGCTGAAGGTGAGTTCCACAAGTCTGTACAAGTGCTATAAATGGCCTATTTTTAAGGAGAAACCACCATTTCTTGCATATAACTAACTCTTTAACTTACATCTGACTAATCTTGACATATTCTGACCTCTTCCACATTTTTATTCATTTTGGTGACAAATATTGTAACTCCTAATTGAGCTAGAAAAGTGGCCAAATGACCCTTTTTGCTCATGAAACCTAGAAAGTGACCTATTTATGACTTGAAGACACCTTGAAACATATAAAAAACCATATTAGGACATTTAAAACATAATTTGGCACTTTGACTAAGTTTGACTAGGTTTGACCAAGATTGACTTTAGTTGACTAGCCTAGTACAAGGAGGATGGGCCTCAACATGGACTAGGGGAAGGATAAGTGAGACATATAGGACAATAAAAGACCCCATAAGACACATGAAACCTTATTCAAAAATTCAAAATAGTAGGGGTTGACTCAATTTGACTAGAAGTCAAATTTGGTCAACATTCTTGGTGATTTCTAGGGGTGGCATGCTAGCTATGCCTAAGACCAGTTGCCTAGTCCTTCCATTGGTCATGGAGTCATGAATATGGGCACACAAATTGACTTGAAAATACCTTTTACTTAAGTAAAAAAAGCTTATTAAGACACACACACAAAAGCAAATACACACACCAAACAAAAGGAAGGAAACACACTTGTGTTATGAAGCACTTAGGAAACATAAGATAAATTAAAACAAACACACTCTAATATGTATAAACTAAATAAAAAGATCATATCCTCCTAGATCAAAAGGAAATTTGTTTATACCATCTTATTGAAGTGAACTATAAGAATGTGTAAAAGCTACCACTTAGGACTTGTTCTTGTCTGTTCAATGTCATGTTCACTTCCCATGGTGCTTACATTGGTTTCATCTGGTTTCACAACTAAGAACATGTGTTCAATAGAAACATACTACTCTTCATTGGTTTGAATGACAACCATATACCTTGGTTCAAGTGATTTTTCATTGATTCTAGACTCATTTTGACCCTCACACTCAACCCCAACTTCTACTGCAAGTGGATTTCCATCATCAAGACTATACTCATTTTGAAAAGTAAGGTCTCCATCAAACTTTGGTGGTCCTATCAGCTAAATTCATACGAGAGGTTCTTCAAAACTTACTACCTCTATTGGTACTTTATATTCCCCATCTATCTTATGCATTTGATTTTCTTGAGATGAATTGTGTTTACCCTGCTCTTCAGACTCTTCAAACATGTGTAAATAAGACTACCATATGACCTTGTCTTCTTGGTAATTTGCCTCATGAATTTCAATAGGTTCAGGTGAAACATCTTCTTCAAAACTTTCCTCAAGGTCTTTATGAAATGAATATGCATCATTCAGTCTCAAGAAAAACTTCTCAAGGTCATCCCAAAATGTCAACTCTTCATGATCAATAGAAAGGACTTGAAGTTCATCAACATGCTTACCAATTTCTTGTCGAACATCATGTTGGATAATGAGTACCTCTTATTCATTTTGTGTTGCAAGTTGATCATCATGATCTTCCATGAAGCATGGCTAATCATCAATCCACTCAAGGTTTACTTCTTGTCTTACATCTGAAGTGTCTTCTTCTCCCAAAACCTCTATTTGTTGCTTCATGTCATTAGATCCTTCCAATATCTCAAAAATTGATCTACTAGGGTGAAGAGGTGTGCCAATGGAAATATCTTCATCATAGCTACTTGAGGTATCATCTTCAATATGTCCAAGGAAACCATATATGGAAGCATCATCCTCCAACTCTTGAATATTCTTAGGAACAATCAACTGATTCTCAAGTTGTGAAGGCAATAGAGAAGAAGTATTAAATGACAATCCTTCAAGTACCTTATCAACTTTTAGTATATCTTGTAATTTATGAGAATATATAGCATGAAGGATAGATGGATAATTGGAACAACCTATAGGACCTTTTGAATTTCTCCCAACACAATTATCCTTCCTCATAATCTACCTAGGAATAGGACCTTCCTTCCTCTCAAGGTTAAGCATGACAAAGTTTGGGTTTTTGGTCCAATATAGATTGCAATATGAATCTATGCCAGGCTCTTGAGTAGGTTTAGTAAGCTTGGGAGGAGACTTAGGACTAGAAGGATGATAATGATATATGTTTGGTTTTATTGGAAGGAGGAGCTACAAATGAAACTTGTTACATGTCTTTGGCTCAATTTAGCATTTCCAACTAGGCTTAAACTTGAAGATAAATAGAGACTTATCATTGGACACTCTTCCTGCAATCTTAGCCATGAAGTCATTAGCTAAGAATATAGAAAATTATGGTTTCACATCTGCAACTATTATATCTTGTGGGATTATAATATTAGGATAAGTAGGAAAATCAAAAGACACACATAGGTTTCTTACAATGCCAAGAGTGTTTATATCTCTTCCTTCTAATTACAATTCAACTCTAGAATCAAACTCATAATGAAAGTTCAACTCATCAACTATTTCCTTAGGGATAAAAGAACGACTTAAAACAATACTAAAATTACAATTATGAATGAAAACATTATCGATGATCATTGTGGTAGTGAAAGGAGAAGGAATAACCTCCTTGACTTGTTGAGGAACATCAGATTGATGTTGCATTGCTTGTTGTTGTTTCAAAAGTTTGCTTAACTCCCTCAATTCACTTTTTAAAACCTCAAAATCCAAGTTCAACTCTTTCTCATTTTTCTCAAACTGATCATTAGGAATAGTAGGTTGGTAATAGGAGTGATTTAATGTTGGAGAAGATTATAACAGTTGGTATGAACCTTAATGAAGTGTAGTCTCTTGAGTGTAGTTTGTGAAGAAACCATGAACACCACAAGCAGGATCATTTTGATAAGGAGGTACATGTTGATTAGAAGATGAAGTGTACATACCATAACTGATGTTTTGAAGTAATATGACTACTTACATTTTTTGAAATTATTTAGAGTTACCATTCATGCTTTGATTGCCTTTAGAGGTTGATAAGTTGAAGGATAGCACCAAGAATTCCTTCACTTGAATTCAATTATCCCATTGGGCATGCCAAAACTATTGTCTCCAAATCTTGTACCCTAGAAGAGGGTGTTCAAGCATCTTCCATATTTGGGCAACATTGGACTACTTCTAGGTGTGTGGGGCACCTATGGTGGAAGTAGACCTCTAGGATTGAAAGGGTTAGCTCCCTAGATATATCTTGATGTACTTGTCACCTAATATAATACTTGATTGTGTGAAAAGGGATAAGATTTGCATGAAATTAAAATATTCTAAGGGGGTGATACACCATGAATATCTCCAAAATATTATCATATAAATACACTAAGAGACAAGACACACAAAACCAACTTCTACCTCTTAGAACACTCTAACATTAGCATTTCAAACATGAAGGTGGAATATATGAAATAATACTAAAGATGAGTTAACCAAAGATCAGTTTTAGACACTAAGGCTACTTTTACACTTGAAAAATAGACTCATACACTTAACAACACATCATGTGACCTATTAGAATGAAACAACTTACATCAGACATGGAAGGATTGAGAGGAAGCAAGGATTGATATCAATCACTTGAATTTTCATTATACATCTCTTCACACACTTAGACAAGATAGTTTGTAAGATAAAAACTAGATTACATATCTTATTTCAAAGTAAAATTACAATATCAAACCATCAGGGCTTCACCAAACTAGGTGTGGTCTCCTTACAATAGCCAAATTGGCTTGCATTTATAGAACTTAGAAGAAGAGAGAGAAAGGAGAAGTTCAAGAGGCACAAGAACAAGTGTCCAAAGATGAAAATCAGTTATAATGCATGGAAATGAGGTGGAAGAGGGATCAAGAACTAATGTGAACATGTGTCCATCCCAAACTGAGTACCTTCCTCACATGTGGCATTGAAACTCCTCAATCACGCTCCCTTAGAAACCACCTTCATCATGGGCTTCCTTGAGCATTCAAAAATAGAGTAGGGACAAATGTCTTATGTGCACTAAGGAGAGTAAATTACAAATATTCCTCCACCTACATTAGAAGTTTTCATAATCATTGACCTTTTTTTACATAAGCACAATCATCATCTGCAACCATGATCACTCTCCAATAAGCTTTTCTTGATAATTGGCACTAGCATATTCTTATCCTTCATAAATAATCCATACCATGGGTCTCATGACACATGATAGGACACTATCTTACTCTTGGATCCATCAGACACATCTTAAAATGTCTCTAAATTTAGGTTATCACTCTTTTCACTATGTCACTTTAGAGACTGGCTGAAGTGAGTGGCCTAGCAAGGACACTTGTGAGTATTTCTATGCTCTACAAATGGCATATGGAATTTGTTTCAAGTCTCAATATATCATCCCAAGTGATTGGTATCCCATGATCATCTTTAGGACCTAAAAAACATAATAAATTATCAAAGAAACATGATTTCTACCTAATCTATATGGTTTTTGTACAATATAATTCCATGGATCTAAATCTCATGAAGTTTTCAATGACTTATCTTTAACTCTTAGGTCACATTAGTTCATTTGGATACACTTTGAGCCTCATTTCTTCCATCAGGTCACAAAATAGGGATTTAGGAGGGTTTTGAGTGCATTAGCCCTTAAGTGATTATTCATAAATCTCTGATGTTGGAACTCTGAACTAACACCCTAATTTTCTTTTTTGGTACCTCCTTCATCCTCCTATAACTTTTTAGAATCCCATACAATGTCTCTAAGTAGGTGTGAGCATTTGAAGTTGACCTCTTGATTGCACCCCTTCAATTTGCATACCCTATCATGGTGTTGGGTCTAAAAGTGATCAATGTGTGACCTCTTCTACATAATGAAATATAAATCACCTTTGATGGACCCCAAAAAACATATTTCACACCTTTATAATGATAATTTCATGCCACAAGTGTAAGTGATATACCAATCTACCTTAGGTCTAAACCTTGTTTCATAAGGTTGCCCACAAATTAAGACTCAACCTAACTCTCCAATGGTATCCCCTAACTCATAATGGTTTTAAAACATCAAATATGTCTCTATAAGCATGAATTATCCATGTGTAAATCTTTGACAAGGTTTATAATTCATATAACCCTTAACTTGGCTCTTAGGCCTAAGGGTTTCCCTCACACATGACTATAACCTTTATTGCTCAGGGCACCCTATTTAATTTCAAAGATCCTAGGAAGTTTTTTTTATCTTTTTTATATTTTTTATCTATCTTCAACAACATTCATTTGATCTCTCCTTTTCTTTTGGTTACCTACTCATCACTTTTCCACAAAACTGCCAGTCTTGTGCATGGGAAAAGTAGTTTACCTCTGAGAAAACATAGAGAGTATTATCACTATTAGACTTGGAAAATTGACCTTTAGAGGAGATTATTTAACTCCTAATGGTACTCTATACAAAATTTTATCACCTAAATCATCCATTTGACCCTACAAAACCTCTGAAAGATAAGACAGACTTTTAGGAATACACTATTTACAGGGGTTTTGAAGGATGATTGAGTTTTGCATCTTTGTTTGAGACCTATTTTTTCCAAATTATCCTAAAAATTTCCTATTCATATTACATGATGTATTTAAACCATATTATAGCCTATTTGTCTTTCAAACACTTTATATGCTTTTGGAAACATAGACTAAATCTGTAACTGCCTAGAATGAGACCACTATTTATGCCTACTTGTGGGTTATTTGAGTGTGGTTTAGTATTTAAGAACATAATAAAAACATAATATGATGTTAAAAACCTCATATATATTGTAATCCATCATTTTTTCCAAAATTGAGCTCCATCCCTTGCACTAATTTATCTCTCATTCTAAGACTAGGCCATCTACTTGTTATGGATTGAGACACCCTTAAGACCCTACCTGTAGGTCTAGTCTGAGCTTTGACTATGGGTGTGATGTAATATCCCTTCGGATACCAAAACAAAAGCTCTAATACCACTGTAATATCCCCTTCAAATAGGGAATATATATAGACAAAAGCTCTAAATTGCTTTTCTGATTATTCTGAAATTTTGTATGAAATAAGAACAAATTGCGATTTTTGCAAAATATCTTCAAGTAAATAAATCAACCACAATATAATCTCTCAATAGAAAATCAAATATCTTATCACTTGTTCAAATGATTACAATTACAGTCCTCTCTTATGCATATAAAAGAATACAAATATCACCTCAAAACTTGATCCTTTTGCAAATCTGGAATGGCTCTCAGGTTGCTGTATTGACACACAGTCACCGACGTCGGTTATTCTACTACTGTCAGAAGGATAACACTGTGAAAGCTGCCATCATTGGTAATACTGCCGTTGTTGATAGGAAAAGCTGCCATCATCGATAATACTGCCGATGTCGGTAGGAAAAGTTGCTGTCATCGATAATACTGTCAATACCGGTAGGAAAAGCTGTCGATGTCAATTATACTTCCACTGTCGGTAGTATAACACTGTGAACTCTGCCGATGTCGATCTCTGCACTTCTCACGGTGCTGTCTGGCCTAATGCCAAACTATATGGAATTGTATAGATCTGTACGAATTCTGTATAACTACTAATGGAAAAATAGTGCGGCCTATATGTTATACTCTAGATCTACAGAAATATAGCCTAATACAAAAGATCTTTACTCTGAACAATTACTCAAACAAAACCTAATGAAATAAATACCTGGAAAGCTCTGTGACAACTTCTGTATGAAGTTACCTCTCAAATCTGTAAATCTCTGTGATAACTTCTGTATGAAGCTATCTCTCAATTTGGCAATAAATCAGTTAATATCTCACAGCCTCTGAATCACACACACTGAAGATTGGACGTTCTCCAATGCAAATGGAATCTTGGAACCCTTGGCTCAGTCTTCACATAAGAATTCTTCAATATCAAAATCAATAATCAATGCATAATCAATAATGGCCTCCATGAGAAACCCTTATACCCTCAAAAGGATGTGCTTACCCTAATTAGGGTTTCTTAAATTATAATTAGGGTTTCATAATTAAAAATAGACTAAATAATTAATATTTGATTAAATAAATCAAATATTAATATCTCCCTCAATATATGTCGGATCCTCGAACCGACTGAAGCTGGTGAATCAGGGAGTGATTCTGCACATGACCATACCAAAATAAGGGCCCTCCACTGCATGTCAAATATTCCTAAATAATAGGAGCTTAGGCCAAATGTGTCTGAAAGAACCTGAATGAAAACCAATTGTAGAAATTCTGCTAAACGAAGCCAAGCCAAGCTCCATTATGACCCTCTATCCAACCTATCAACCTACGAAGGTCGCATAATAGGCTAATCATCAACTCTGAGCGATGTCACCTAAAAAGGGGACATGAAATGTGAACATAATTTTAATTTTATTATGTCATGATACACTCTTGATTATTTTATTTCTCTTAAAAACCCTCAATTCAACATCAATTCTATGCTTAGGTTCTTGACTAGGACACCCCTACCTTGACTGTAACAATCCTTATTCTGACCTTTGTAGGTGTTTATAGGTTGTCATGGGTATGAATTAGGTCTTAAATGATTATTTATAACCCTATTTAGGCCTTGAAATTTCCACCTCCTTAACCTAAAATTACTTGGAACCTCCTCAAAATCCATTATTTTCACTCCACTGCCAATATACCCTACATGACTATGTTTCATGGATTTTAGGTCTGCCTGTAGGTGCACTTGAGCTCTTTTAGGTCATGTAGTTGATAGGAAGCACCTTAAATTCAGGCCCAGTGCTATATGATTATCCATTTTCACCCTAAACCTTCAATTTTTTCACTATTTGCCTAACTGAGATAAAAACTTACTAAAGCTTGTTGTAGGTTTCACTATCAAAATCCAGTGGTTTCTTGGGCAACTTTGGACTCCAATTGTTCATCCTTCACTCACATTTTGACCCTAAAAATTTGAATGAGAATTATATGTGGTAGGGACTAATTAACCAAATAATTAATATCATTATAAATCCTTTTTTCATGGTATATGTTATTCCAAAAAGTCTCAAAGACCTCTATTTTGGTCATTTTGGGACAGAGAGATCAATACAGTTTGATCATCTTTTTGAAGGAAAACTCTACTTTGCATAGAATTATAACCTTTATGACATTTATTCCATGACCATTAGGGTATGTTATAACCTCAAAATGAATTCCATAATGTGTTCCATTATTCACCCCTCCATACAAACCTCTTGAAGCTCATGTATAAGGCAACTGTGAGTGTTATTTTACTGACAAGGTAGTGAACAAGAAAAATGGAAAATTTGCTTTGAAGGGGTGTTGATCTGATCTCTCACAAGATAATTCAGTGAAATAACTTTGATAACATGAATCCAATAACACTAAACATCTCCATGTATCCTCTTCCACATTGAAATAACACAAGTTGTACATCTATGATTGCAAACTTGAGAAACAAGTATAATTTGGGAAATCTTCCCCAAGGACCTTAAGAGAGAGAGTGTTGGGTGATGACAACATCATGGAGAGAAGGCCTATTCCAACATTAAAATATTCAATAAAAATCATATAGATCCATATATTTTTGAAAACAAGAAATAGATGAAAACCTATACCCCCCTTTGAATGCAATTGCATAAAAAGTTGTTTGACGTGTTAGTAATTATTCATAAAAGAGGAGGAACCAAAATTGAATTTCTTGCTATTAATTTGAATTAAATCATATGAATATCCACCCCCAAGACCATTCTTCCCAACTCCAACTGTACGGCTGATACCAAGTGTTTGAATTTGACCTTCCTTGTCTTGCAAAGAGAAAGTGGAAGCAAAAAAAGTTGTAGATGAACTTTTTTATGAACTATATATACTTTAAGCATTGAAATGATTTTGGGGAGGTGAAGAGGCACTCCACCCACGTTTTAAGCTTAAGGTGAGTTCCACAAATCCATACAAGTGCTACAAAAGGTCAATTTTTAAGGAAAAACTACCATTTCTTATATATAACTGACTCTTTAACTGACATCTAATTGATCTTAACATAGTCTGACCTCCTCCACATTTAGATTCATTTTGTTGACAAACATTGTAACTCCACCATCCATATAAGTCATTAATTGAGCTAGAAAATTGGCCAAATGACCATTTTTGCTCATGAAACCTAGAAAGTGACCAATTGATGACTTGAATACACCTTAAACCATAAAAAATACCATATTAGGACATTTAAAACACTATTTTTTTACTTTGACTAAGTATGACTAGGTTTGACCAAGGTTGACTTTAGTTGACTAGCATAGTACAAGGAAGATGGGCCTCAACAAGGACTAGGGGAAGGATAAGTGAGACATATAGGACAATAAGAGACCCTATAGGACACATGAAACCTTAAAAAGTTAAAATATTAGGGTTTGACTCAATTTGACTAGAAGTTAAATTTGGTCAATGTTCTTTGCGATTTATAGGGGTAGCATGCTAATTATGCCTAAGACCAGTTGCTTAGTCCTTCCATTGGGCATGATGTCACACATATGGGAACTCAAATTGACTTGAATATACCTTTGACTTAAGGAAAATAATCTTGTTGACCCACACACATAAGAGCAAAGACACACACCAAACAAAAGGAAGGAAACACACTTGTGCTATGAGGCACTTAGGAAACACAAGACAAACTAAAATAAACACAATCTAATATGTATAAACTAAATATAAATAGTTGATCCTCCTAGATCAAAAGGAAAGTTTTTTATACCATCTTCTTGAAGTGAACTATAAGGATGTGCAAGCTGCCACTTAAGATTTGTTCTTGTTTATTCAATGCCTTGTTCACTTCCCATGGTGTTTTCATTGGTTTCATCTGGTTCTACAGCTAAGAACATGTGTTTAATGTAAATATACTCTTATTTATTGGTTTGAATGTCAACCATAGCCCTTGGTTCAAGTGATTTTTCATTTATTTTGGACTCATTTTGACCCTCACACCCAACCTCAACTTCTGTTGTAAGTGGCTTTCCATCATCAAGATTATATTCATTTTGAAAAGTAAGGTCTCCATCAAACTTTGGTGGTCCTAGAAATTAAATGCATGGGAGAGGTTATTCAAAAATAACAACCTTTCTCATTAATTTATATTCCCTATCTATCTTATGCATTTGATTTTATTGAAACTAACCATGCTTACCTTGCTCTTTAGACTCTTCAAACATGTGCAAATAGGACTACCATATGACCTTGTCTTCTTTTTGAGGTGCTTCATGAATTTCAATAGGTTTTATTGCAACATCTTCTTAAAAATTTTCTAAATCTATTTATGAAGTGAAGATTCATCATTTAGGCTCAAGCTAAATTTCTTAAGGTCATCCCAAGATGCCAACTCTTCATGATCAATAGAAAGGACTTGAAGTTCATCAACATTCTTACTAATTTCTTTTAGAACATCATGTTGTCTAATGAGTACCTCGTATTCATCCTGTGTTTCAATTTGATCATCATCTTCTTCCATGAAGCATGGAAATTCATCAATCTACTCAAGGTCTACTTCTTCTTGTCTTACAATTGAAGCGTCTTCTTCTCCCAAAACCTTTGTTTGTTGCTTCATGTCATCAGTGCCTTCCTCAAGCTCAAAAAATAATCTACTAGGGTAAATATCTTCATCATAGCTACTTAAGGTATCATCTTCAATATGTCTAAGGAACCCATATATGGCAACATCATCCTCTAACTCTTGAAGAGCCTTAAAAACAATCAGTTGATTCTCAAGTTGTGAAGGCAACAGAGAAGAAGTACTAAATGGCAGTCCTTCGAGTACCTTGCCAAATTTTGGTATATCTTATGATTTATGAGAAACTATAGTATGAAGGGTATATGGAGAATTGGAACAACTTGTAGGACCTTTTGAATTTCTCCCAACATAATTCTCCTTCTTCATAATCTACCTAGGCATAGGACCTTCCTTCCTCTCAAGGTTAGGCATGACATAGTTTGGGTTTTTGGTCCAATATGGACTGTAATATGAATCTATGGTAGGATCTTGAGTAGGCTTAGTAATCTTGGGAGGATATTTAGGAGTAGAAGGATAAGAATGATCAATTTTTGGTTTTCTTAGAGGGAAGATCTGTAAATGAAACTTGTTACACATCTTTGACTCAATTTGGCCTTTCCAACTAGGCTTAAACTTGAAGATAAATTGAGACATATCACTAGACACTGTTCCCCCTATATTAGCCATGAAGTCATTAGCTAAGAATAGATCAAAGTATGGTTGTACATCTACAACTATTATATCTTGTGGGATTCTAACATTAGGATAAGCAAGAAAATTAAAAGACACATGTATGTTTCTTGCAATACGAAGAGTGTTTATAAATCTTCCTTTTAATTGAAATTCAACTCTAAAATCAAACTCATGCTACAGGTTCAACTCATCATCTATTTATTTAGTGATAAAAGAATGACTTGCAGTAGTAATAAAAGCACAATTATGAATCAAGACATTACCAATGATCATAGTGGTAATGAAAGGAGAAGGAATAACCTCTTTGACTCCTTGAGGAACATGAGATTGATGTTGCATTTCTTGTTGTTGTTTTTTAAAATTTCTCTTAACTCCTTCAATTCACTTTTCAAACCCTCCAAATCTAAGTTTAACTCATTCTCATTTTGTTCAAAATAAACATTAGGAAGACCAGGTTGGTAATAGGAGTGAGTTGATGTTGGAGGAGAGTAGAACAGTTGATATGAACCTTCATGAAGCGTAGTCTCTTGAGGGCAGCTTGTGGAGAAGCCATGAACACCACAAGTAGGATCATTTTGATAGGGAGGTACATGCTGATTATAAGATGAAGTATACATACTAGAATTGATGTTTTGAAGCACTAGGACTACTTACAACAGTTGAAATCATTCAAAGTCACCATTGGTGCTTTGATTGCCTTTAGAAGCTGATGAGTTGAAGGATAGCACCAAGAATTCCTTCACTTGAATTCAATTATCCCATCAGACGTGCCAAAACTATTGTCTCCAAATCTTGCACCCTAGAAGAGGGTGTTCAAGCCTCTTCTAGATTTAGGAAACATTGGAATACTTCCAAGTGTGTGGGGCACCTATGGTGGAAGTAGACCTCTAGGATTGAAAGGACTAGCTCCCTAGATATATCTTGATGTACTTTTTACCTAATCTAATACTTGCTTGTGTGAAAAAGTATAGGATTTACATGAAATTAAACTATTCTAAGGGGGTGATACATCATGAATATCTCCACAAGATTATAATACAAATACACTAAGAGACAAGACTCACAAAACTAGATTCTACCTCTTACAACACTCTAACATTAGCATTTCAAACATGATGGTGGAATATATGAAAGGCTACTCAATGTGAGCTAACCAAATATTATTTTTAGACACTAAGGCTACTTTTACACTTAAAAAATAGACTCATACACTTAACAACACTTTATTTGACCTGTTAGAATAAACAACTTACATCAGACATGGAAAGATTAATAGGAAGCAAGGATTGATATCAATCACTTGAATTTTCACTATACATCTCTTCACACACTTAGAAAAGATAATTTGTGGGATCAAAACCAAATTGCATATCTTATTTCAAAGGAAAAGTAAAATATCAAACTAGTAGGGCTTCACCATACTAGGTGTGGTATCCTTACAATAGCCAAAATGGCTTGCATTTATAGAACTTAGAAGAAGAGAGAGAAAAAATAAGTTCAATAGGCATCAAGAACTAATGTGAACATGTGTCCATCCCAAAATAAGGACCTTCCATGCATGTGGTGTTGAAACTCCTCAATCACTCTCCCTTGGAAACTACCTTCATCATGGGCTTCCTTGAGCATTCCAAAATAGACTAGGGACAAGTATCTCATATGCATTGAGGAGAGGAAGTTACAAAGAGGCCTCCACCTAAATTGGGAGTTTTCCTAATCATTGACCTTTTTTTACACAAGCACAATCATCATCTGCAACCATGATCACTCTCCAATAGGGTTTTCTTGACAATTTGCACTAGAATCTTCTTATCCTTCCTAACTGATCCATACAAGGGGTCTCATGAAACATGGTAGGACACTTCATATGCTTGGATCCATCAGACACATCTTAAAAGGTCTCCAAACTTACTTCATCACTCTTTTCACTATGTCACTTTAGAGATTGGCTAAAGTGATAGGCCTAGTAGGGACACTTGTGATCATTTATAAGATTTGAAAATGTCATAGGTAGTTGGTTCAAGTCTCAATATATCCTCCCAATTGGTTATTATCCCATGGTCATCTTTAGGACCTATAAAACACAATAAATTGTCAAAGAAACCTACTTTTTGCCTGATATATATGGATTATGTATAATATAAATCCATGGTTCTAAAATGAAGTTTTCAACAACTTATCTTTAACTCTTAGGGTCAAATTATTTCATTTGGATGCTCTTTTTGCCTCATTTCTTCCATCAAGTCATAAAATAGGACTTTATGAGGGTTTTCAGTGCACTAGCCCTTAAGGTATTATTAATAAATATATATAGTTGGAACACTAAACTAACACCCCAATTTGCTTTCATGGGACCTCCTTCATCCTCCTGTAACTTCTTGTAATCCCATGCAATGTCTCCAAGTAGGTGTGAGCATTTGAAGTTGACCTCTCAATTGCACCCCTTCAATTTGCATACCCTATCATGGTGTTGGGTCCAAAAGTGATCAAGGTGTGACCTCTTATACATAATAAAACCTCAATAACCTTTTATGGACCCCAAAAAACATATTTCACACCATTAGAATGATCATTTCATGTCACAAGTGTAATTGATTTACCAATCTGCCTTAGGTCTAAACCTTGTTTCACAAGGTTGCCCGAAACTTAAGACTCAACTTGACTCTCCAATGGTTTCCCCTACCTCATAATGGCTTAAAAACCTCCAATATACCTCTAAAATTATAAATTATCTTAGTGTAAATCTTTGAGAAGGTTTAAAATGCATATGACCCTCAACTTGGATTCTAGGCCTAATGGTTTCCCTCACTCATGATGGTAACCTTTGTTACTTAGGTCACCTTGTTTGATTTAAAAGCTCATATGAAGGTTTTTTATATTTTTTTAGGTTTTATCTAGATTCAAAAACCTTCATCTGATCTCTCCTTATCTTTTTGTTAACTACTCATCACTTTTCCTTAAAACTACCAATCTTGTGCATGAGAAAAGTACCTTACCTCTAAGACAAAATAGAGAGTATTATCCATATTAAAATTTGAAAATTTACCATTATAGGGGATTATTTAAATCTTAAGTGTACTTTATACCAAATTTTAGCACATAACTAATCCATTTGACCCTCCAAAACCTTTGAAATCCAAGATAGACTTGTAGGAATGCACTATTTGTAGGAGTTTTGAAGGATGACTGAGTTTTGCATCTTTGTTTGATACCTATTTTTTCCACATGCTCCTTAAAATATACTATTCATCTTTCATGATCTATTGAAACCATATTATATCCTATTGGTCTTTCAAACACTTTCTATGCTTTTGGAAACATAGACTAAGTCTATAACTGCCTAGAATGAGACCATTGTTTAGGCCTACTTGTGGGTTATTTGAGCTTGTTTTAGGATTTAAGAACATATTAAAAAATCCTATAATGATTAAAATTTATTATATATTGGAATACATCATTTTATCCAAAATTTAGCTCCAACCTTTTCACTAATTTATCTCTTATTCCCAAGACTAGGCCATCTGCTTATTATGGATTGAGACACCCTTAAGACCCTGCCTGTAGGTCTTGTCTGAGATTTGACTATGGGTGTGGACCTCATTTTCATGTTATTAGGTCATTATACTCTATTTATTCTTTTATTTTTCTTAGAAACCCTAAAGTCAACATCAATTCTATGCTTAGGTCTTTAACTAGGACACCCCTACCTTGACTATACAATCCTTGTTTTGACCCCTGTAGGTGTTTATAAGTGGTCATGGGTATGAATTAGGTCTTTAATGATGATTTATAACATTATTTATGACTTAAAACCCATTATTCCTTGACATTTACACCTCTTCAACCTAAAATGACTTGGAACCTCTTCAAAATCCATTGTTTTGCTCTACTGCCAATATACCTTACATGATTGTGTTTCATGGATTTTAAGTCTGCTTGTAGGTGCACTTGGGTATTTTATGTCATATGGTTGATAGTAATCAACTTCACTTTAGGCCCAATTCTATATGAGTATCCATTTTCATTTTAAACCTTTAATTTGGTCACTACCTGCCCAACTGATATAAAAACTTACTAAAGCCTATTGTAGGTTTCATTGTCAAAATCCAATGGTTTTTTGGGCAAATTTGGACTCCAATTATTCATCCTTCACTCACCTTTTGACCCTAAAAATTGGCATGAGAATTATATGTTGTAGTGAATACTAAACCAAATAATCAAGATCATTATAAAATCCTTTTGTTATGGTATATGTTATTCTAAAAAAGCTCAAGGACCTCTGTTTTGGTCATTTTGGGATAGAGAGATCAATACAGTCTGATCATCCTTTTGAAGAAAAACTCTATTTTGCATAGCATTATAAACTTTATTAAATGTATGCCATGACCCTTTGGGTATGTTATAACCTCAAAATTAGTTCCATCCTATGTTTCACCATTCACTCTTTCATACAAACCTCTTGAAGCTCCTGTATAAGGCAACTGTGAGTGTTATTGTACTAACAAGGCAATGAACAAGAAAAATGGACAATTTGATTTGAAGGGGTGTTTATATGATCTCTTAAAATATCATTCAATGAAATTAATTTTCTAAAATGAATCTAAAAATACTAAACATCTCCATGGAGCCTCTTCCACGTTGAAATAACATAGGTTATACATCTATGAATGCAAACGTGAGAAATAAGTATAATTTGGGAAATCCCCCTTAAGGACCTTAAGAGAGAGAGTGTTGGGTGATGATAAAATCATGGAGAGGGACTATTCCAACCTGAAAATATTCCATCAAAATCATATAGCTCCATAAATGTTTGAAAATAATAAATAGATGCAAACATATACCCCCCTTTGAAGGCAAGTGTATAAAACATTATCTGAGGTTTTAGCAATTGTTCATAAAGGAAGAGGTACCAAATTGAAATTTATTGATATGGATTTGAATTATACTCAGAGTACTATCCACCTCCAAGACCATTCTTCCCAACTCCAATTGTACGGCTCACACCAAGTGTTTGATTTTGACCTTCCTTGGCTTGCAAAAAGAAAGTGGAAGAAAAAAAGTTGCAAATGAACTTTTTGATGAAATATCTACACTAAAATCATGGAAATTGGTGTGGAGAGGTGAAGAGGCACTCCACCCATGTTTTTAGTTGAAGGTGAGCTCCACAAGTCTGTACAAGTGCTACAAATGGCCAATTTTTAAGGAGAAACTACCATTTCTTGTATATAACTAACTCTTTAACTACCATCTAATTGATCCTGACATATTCTAACCTCCTCCACATTTATATTCATTTTGGTGACAAATATTATAACTCTACCATCCATATAAGTCATTGATTGAGCTAGAAAAGTGGCTAAATGACCATTTTTACTCATGAAACCTAGAAAGTGACCAATTGATGACTTGAAGACGCCTTAAAACATTAAAAATACCATCTTAGGACATTTAAAACACTATTTTTTACTTTGACTAAGTTTGACTAGGTTTGACCAAGGTTGACTTTAGTTGACTAGCCTAGTACATGAAGGATGGGCCTCAACAAGGACTAGGGGAAGGATAAGTGAAATATATAGGAAAATAAGAGACCCCATAGGACACATGAAACCTTAAAAAGTTCAAAATATTAGGGGTTGACTAAATTTTACTAGAATTCAAATTTGGTCAATGTTTTTTGTGATTTCTAGGGGTAACATGTCAGTTATGCCTAAGACCAGTTGCCTAGTCCTTCCATTGGGCATGGAGTCACACATATGGGCACTCAAATTGACTTGAATAGACCTTTGAATTAAGGAAAAAAATATTTTTGACCCACACACATAAGAGCAAAGACACACACCAAACAAAAGGAAGGAAACACACTTGTGATATGAAGCACTTAAGAAACACAAGACAAACTAAAACAAACACAATCTAATATGTACAAACTAAATAGAAAGAGATGATCCTCCTAGATCAAAAGGAAAGTTTTTTATACCATATTCTTGAAATGAACTAGAAGGATGTGCAAGCTACCACTTAGGACTTTTTCTTGTTTGTTCAATGCTTTGTTCACTTCCCATGGTGCTTGTATTAGTTTCATCTAGTTTTACAACTAAGAACATGTGTTCAATGGAAACATACTCCTCTTGATTTATTTGAATGGAAACCATAACCCTTAGTTAAAGTGATTTTTCATTTATTATAGACTCATTTTGACCCTCACACTCAACCTTAACTTCTACTGCAAGTGGCTTTCCATCATCAAGACTATACTCATTTTGAAAAGTAAGGTCTCCATCAAACTTTGGTGGTCATAGCAGCTAAATGCATGGGAGATGTTCTTCAAAACTTACTACCTCTCTTGTTACTTATATTCCCCATCTATCTTATGCATTTTATTTTCTTGAGATGAACCATGCTTACCTTGCTCTTCGGACTCTTCAAACATGTGCAAATAAGACTACCATATGACATTGTCTTCTTATTGAGGTGCTTCATGAATTTCAATAGGTTTGGCTATAACATCTTATTCCAAAAATTTCTCAAGATATTTATCAAATGAAGATGCACCATTCAAGATCAAGCAAAATTTCTTGAGGTCATCCCAAAATGCCAACTCTTCATGATCAATAGAAAGGACTTGAAGTTCATCAACATTCTTATCAATTTCTTGTGGAACATCATGTTGGCTAATGAGTACCTCTTCTTCATCTTGTGTTTCAATTTGATTATCATCATCTTACATAAAGCATGTAAATTCATTAGTCCAATCAAGGTCTATTTCTTCTTGTCTTATAGCTGAAGTGTCTTCTTCTCCCAAAATTTATATTTGTTGCTTCATGTCATTAGCTCCTTCCTCAAGCTCAAAAACTAATCTACTAGGGTGAAGAGGTGTGCCAATGGTAGTCTCTTCATCATAGATGCTTAAGGTATCATCTTCAATATGTCCAAGGAACCCATCTATGGCAGCATCATCCTCCAAATCTTGAAGAGTCTTAAGAATAATCAACTAATTCTCAAGTTTTGAAGTCAATAGAGAAGAAGTACTAAATGGCAATATTTTGAGTACCTTGTCAACTTTTGGTATATCTTGAAATTTATGAGAAGCTCTAGCATGAATGGTATATGGAGAATTGGAAAAAATTGTAGGACCTTTTGAATTTATCCCAACATAATTCTTGAGGTATCATCTTCAATATGTTTAAGGAACCCATCTATGACAGCATCATCATCCAACTCTTGAAGAGTCTTGAGAATAATCAACTGATTCTCAAGTTGTGAAAGTAATAGAGAAAAAGTACTAAATGGTAATCCTTCAAGTACATTTTCAACTTTTGGTATATCTTAAAATTTATGAGAATCTCTAGCATTAATGATAGATGGAAAATTGGAAAAACTTGTAGGACCTTTTGAATTTATCCCAACATAATTCTCCTTCTTCATAATCTACCTAGGCATAGGACCTTCCTTCCTCTCAAGGTTAGGCATGACATAGTTTGGGTTTTTGGTCCAATATGGACTGTAATATGAATCTATGGTAGGTTCTTGAGTAGGTTTAGTAATCTTGGGAGGAGACTTAGGTGCAGAAGGATGAGAATGATCAATGTTTGGTTTTCTTAGAGGGAGGAGCTGCTAATGAAACTTGTTACACATCTTTGACTCAATTTGACCTTTCCAACCAGGCCTAAACTTGAAGATAAATTGAGACATATCAATGGACATTCTTCCCCCAATCTTAGCCATGAAATCATTAGCTTAGAATAGAGTGAAGTATAGTTGCACATTTTCAACTATTATATCTTGTGGGATTCTAACATTAGGATAAGCAAGAAAATTAAAAGATGCGTATATTTCTTCCAATGCCAAGAGTGTTTATATCTCTTCCTTTTAATTGTAATTCAACTCTAGAATAAAACTCATATTATAGGTTCAACTCATCAGCTATTTCCTTAAATATAAAAGAATGACTTGCAATAGTACTAAAAACACAATTATAAATCAAGACAATACCAATGATCATGGTGGTAATGAAAGGAGAAGGAATAACCTCCTTGACTTCTTGAGGAACATGAGATTGATGTTACATTGATTTTTGTTGTTTTAAAAGTCTCTTAACTCCCTCAATTCACTTTTCAAAACCTCCAAATCCATGTTCAACTCATTCTCATTTTTCTCAAACTAATCATTAGGAATAGTAGGTTGGTAATAGGAGTGAGTTGATGTTGAAGGAGAGTAGAATGGTTGATATTAACCTTCATGAAGTGTAGTCTTACTTGAGGGTAGCTTGTAGAGAATCCATGAACACCACAAGTAAGATCATCTTGATAGGGAGGTACATGTTGATTGGAAGATGTAGTCTATATACCAGAATTGATGTTTTGAAGCACTAGGACTACTTACTATTTCACTAAATTTTATCTATTTTAAGTCTAAAGGAAAACAAAAATAAGGATGGGGATAAGTGATTAGAATGAACCTAGATTTGGTTTTCACACCTATCCAGATGTTGTGAGCACTCCTCTTTGGTTGGAGAGGACTACCTACAAGTAAGAAAGCACTACCACAATATGTTTGTTAATAGTTAAATGAGTGGGCTGCCAAGCTATGTGCTTGTTCTAGAAAGTGTGAAACTTCTTTAGAGATGATAGTCCACTTTTGAAAGATAAAGTAATAATAGATAACTGAAAGGGAGGTAAAGAGAGAGTGGAAGAGAGATAAGATTAATATTATTAACAACTTTTATATAGTAGAGAGTGACAAGGTGTAGGTGATGTACTCAATTTATATTTTAGAAGTTGTCTAGGTAGGTTTTGAAGAGGCTAGGGAATCCACAGTCACTGATGTTGATAGGGGAGTGACCAATATCAGTTGTACTACCAAGGTTAGTAGTGAGGTGATCAATGTCGATTAAGCTACTGAGGTCAATAGGGGAAATAATTATCTGGGAGCTTGCACAAGGCTTTTTTGAGTCTGAGAAATGGTTTGGATCAGGTTTGGGAGGTTAGGAGAGTTATGAGAGGGAGATTATGACTTGGATAGATCTTGTTAGAGATTTAGTGTGTCAAGTTAAGGGGAAACAAGTAAGGAAGCTTTGTAACTCCCTCATGGGGTTTCGTTCAGAAGTGTGTAAAGAAATGCATAGTAGATATAAATAAATAACAAGATAAATGTTTAAAAGAACTTTAGAATAAGTGATGTACTTAGATATGGTTATCGAATGATATGTGTCAGATTGATGATCCTTAGTAGGGAGTCTGAACTTGAATGCCTAAACAAAGTGAATAAATGAGTGTTTTTGGTCTTCAAGAGCTTAGTTGTTGATCATGATTGACTTACACAAGATGATTGTAAGCTAGGATGTCAAAAATAGAATGTTGAGAGCTTGAATGAGAGTAAGAATCACTTTTATTAATTTATACTGACCTAAACTTTAGGCTAGATTTTGGGTTATATTATTGATGTCAATTATCCCATTGATGTCGGCCATGGGTTGATCAACGTCAATAACCATAGAATAAGGAAACCTTACTATTTTTGGCATGTTTTCTATTATCTTTCATGCTAAGTGTGACAACTGTTATAAAATGGTAAAAATAAGAGGTTAAGAAGGAGGTAGCTGATTAGGAATTTAGTTTGGAAGTGGGAATAAGTCTTGGGTAGTTAGGATAAGGGGACCAAGTCATGAGTTGACTCATCAGGTGGGATTAGTCATAGAGCAAGGTGACTAGGTAAGGTGGAAAAAGGGATTTTTAATTAACTTAATTAAGTATTTTAAATTAATTAAATGTGTGAGGGGTAAATTATGGGTTACGAAGATTAATTGTTATTATAGAAATGGGCTTAAGGGGGTTTTGACATAAGGAGTTACGCATGTGTGTGTGACATAATTTTGGTGTCTAAATTTGCCCCTTTTTGTCTTGTAATTTATACTAAAAAAAATAGGATTTATATGCTCCAAGTATTGGTTGAGGTATCCACCCTCAAAACAGAAATTGACAGAGGAGAAACTAAAATTAGGTACCCATTTTATAAAAAGGTAATTGGGTGAATGGTGGAAAATTGAGTATTGCTCCATATGCATATACTAAAATGAGCTATAGTCAACAAAGTCAAGAATATGCAAGGTTAAGGAAGACTCAAATAGAAGTAACCAAAGCATAGCTTGTAAGTGATAATTGATGGGCCAAAACAATAAAATTTATAGCTCCAATGGTCAGTGTGTCCCAGGTATTTGAGGTAAGAAGTGCCCCTGGGGAAACACAAAAGGGTTGAAGGTGATAGAATGAGCTTGGTTTCCATTTACAACACCTAATATACATGCTTGCGCACAAAATCCAACTATAACATAATAGAATAACAAGTCAAGACAAGTAATGCAAGGTTGGTGTAAAAGGGTCAATGAGTGAGGAGATATTCATGATCTCCAAGCAAAGTTGTCATGGGTGAAGATCTAAGTGATCTCCAATGGCATTTGTTGTGGTTGAGGGAGATATATGTGATCTTCAGTTGCCCTAGTGTATGGGTAAAGTTTACAAAGTTAGGGGTGCTTGGTTGGTAAAAACATTATAGGAATGGTGCTAACATTGGTTACATTTGCTGATATCAGTAATAGAAAATGCCAACATTGATAAACTTAGGGCAACATTGCCAATGTTGTTAGGTATAAGCATCGATATTGATAGGTTAGGTCAAGAATGCTGATGTCGGTAGTCAACCAAACCTGACAAAAGGGGGTTTGGTGGCTGACCAAACTCATTTCCAACTTTGTCATTATAGAGAAGAAATAGAGCTTAAAAGCTATTAGAGATGGCAGCTCAAGGAGGGGACCTAGCAGGAGGTGCACAACCACAGGAGCCAGTGGTGCCAGCTAGGAGGAGATGGAGAGATTAGGTAAGAGCCTTTCCTAGTTGGTTTGAAGTTTGATCTTGGTAATAAAAAAATTTAGGCTAATTGAGAGGTGGCGGTATAGAAAATGTTAGTGGAGGGGTAGAAAATAGGGTAGGTTAGTTGTAAGATAAGTTAGGGGGTTTTATGGGTAGGTTTTTAGGTGAAAGGGGTGAGTTTGGGTTTGGGTCATTTGGTCTTAGGGTCAAACTAGTCATCGATATTGGTAAGGTCCACTAACATCAACTAACATGGCATCGAGGTTGGTAAGTGCCTATCG
This sequence comes from Torreya grandis, assembly GCA_037957365.1. Lineage (NCBI taxonomy): Eukaryota > Viridiplantae > Streptophyta > Pinopsida > Cupressales > Taxaceae > Torreya > Torreya grandis. The sequence goes on along the minus strand of JARHVA010010335.1, from coordinate 121,528 downwards.
AGGTTGGTAGTTGCCTACCAACATCGATCGATATGTAGGACTATAAATCACCAATGTCAGCGTTAATGTTGACATTAATGACTGTAAAAAAGTAGAAAAATAAGAGAAAGGGTAGAGTTTTAGATCTCTAGTGGAAGTAGTCAACTAGCCTAATGGCCAAGCTAGCCTCAAAAGACTTCATGTCAACTGAGTGCTGCCTAAATAGCTTGATTTAGGGTCTTAGGCCAATGTAGTTCTCCCAGATCCTAGGAAAAAAGGATCTAAAAAGGTGTGATAGGGGAAATGGGTAAAAAGGTAAGTTGAGATAGGTTGAAAGGTTTAGGGATTAAAAGATAGATCATAGTGTCAAGAGTTAAGAATAAGGGTTGTGAGGCCTAGAGTTGTGATAGACAGGTAGGTCTCGAGTAGAGAGAGAGAGGCAATAAAGCCTAGGGTAGAGAGAGAGAGGTAGTGAAAACTAGGGTAGAGAGAGAGGTAATGAAGACTAAGGTAGAGAGAGAGGTAATGAATCCTAGGGTAGTTAATAAGGTGGGTATATGGCTGAGCTAACCTTAGAAGACCCTATGTCGATTGAGTACTGCCTACATAGCCTAGTTTAGGATCTCAAACCAATGTAGTTTTCCCAAAGAGATGGGAAAAAGGTAGTGATAGATTACATTAAAAGGTATGTGACTTGAGTTATGTGTGTATGGATGCAGGTGAGGATGGAGTTGACATTACAAGATCATTTACTGAGGCTATTGACATGTATGAGGAAGGCTGTCACTCAAGATGAGTGGGAACATATGGTGGTCATGGGGTTAGGAGGAGTGTGATGGTACTATCGAGTCATCCAAGATGTGTCCCTAATGATAGCATTGATTGAAAGGTGGGATCACACCACCAACACCTTCTATCTACCAACCAAAGAGTTGACAGTGACATAAGAGGATGTATATAGGATTTTATGGCTACCACTCCAGGGTGAGGATATTTTTACATGATCGAGAGAGAAGCATGATATACACATGGTCATTTTATATGGAGAGCATTTAGTGAGGTGACTTACCACTCTATGAGTTTTGCATATGAGCCACTCTATATGGCTAATGAGGAGCATCATCATTTGAGCATCCTGATGATGATAAAGATCATGGTGTATATATTACTAGATGTAGATGGTGGGAGATTTTTGATTGCATTGATAGGTGTGCTTGCATAAATGGTTGAGTAGTGGATAATTTTTGCTTGGGGTCTAGTATTTTTGGTATATTTATATAGAGAGCTATGGGGTTTGAGGTTGTGATGGTGATACAGTTTGTGTGTCAGCCATCTGCTGCATTGTTGGGTGTATGAGCACATCATGGTGACATGATCACTAGGTTTACCTACCACTATACTACCCAGATTTAAGATTGGTTTTAGATATTGGAGAGAGGGCATGGCATAGACCTGAGTAGATGGTGTGGTTTGAGACATTGCCTATTATAGGCATGATTGAGGGTTTGATCCCTAAAAATATTTTGTGGAGACCATATCTGACATACCCAATTTTTAGAGGATAGGCACAACAGCTTGTTAGGTTGTAGAGATCACTATGGGTCAGGGGGAGATGGGATGATGAGATGGAGATGGTACTCATGGCATGGGTTTGGAGGCAATTTGGTCTACTTTAGGATATTCTACCTACCTTCCCTTGATATAGGAGGGATGACATAGAGGCACCCCTATTATTGCCCCAAGAGATAAATGGGCCAAATTTTGAGGAGCTACCATCAAGGCCAGGTGTTGGAGACCTAAGGTACACAACAACCTATATAGCTTGGTGGGAAGGGTTACATCTAGTGGTGAAGGTCAAGAAGCCACCACCAGATTTATAGGGGTTAGTTAGAGAGAAGGATGTAATGGTACAAGCCTAAGATATAGTAGTGTAGGCATGAGATGTAGTAGTGCAAGCATGAGAGACAACCCAAGCACATGTTTTAGCCTTATAGGGGTAGGTGGTGATGTTGTAGGGTCATATTAGGGATCTAAAGGGCTAGGTTACAACATTATAAGGCTAGGTTATTATTTTACAGGGTCAGGTGATTATAGTGACAATAGAGAGAGATAGTTTGTAGGTAGTAGGCCAAACTACTCCTCCTCCTCCACCACCATAGGGACTAGTACATGTTGGGCCATCATCGGGTGCTATAGGACCTCCATAGACTATGTCTATTGTGAGATATTCAATTTCCCTAGATGAGATATATGTTGTGATTAGAGAGTTCTCATAGATTTAAAGATATTCAGAATTTAGAGAGTAGGAGAGGTTGATGTCATGTGTGATGGCTTCTAGCTCATGCAGACATAGACAGGTAAAGAGTGGTGATGAAACTACCTTCTCATGACCATGTGGAGAGCCTTGAGTACCCTGAGTGTTAGAGTTTGCTATTTTTGTTTATATATGTTATATGTATACCATCATATGATTTGAAGATACAAGATGTATATTTTGAGAGAGAGAGATATATTATGATGATGTAAATGATGATTATTTTGATCACACACACGCGCGTGCGTGCGCTCGCACACACACACACACACACACATACATGAGATGTTCATTTATTGCTATGTGTTCATTTGAGATGTGTTTATTGTGATTATGATGATGATATGGATGATGATTATGTTATACTATGTTAATTTTGATCTTAATGTGGATCATGTTAGTTGAGTTAGACTAGATTTTCCCATATATGTGATGGTATATGCGTAGTTGGTTAGTTAGTTTCATCTTAGCATTTTTTTCATATTTCATGATGGTGTATGCTTAAAATGAATAGATCGGGTATGTTAGTTTATTTTAGGAGTTTTCCATATTTGTGATGGTGTGTGCCTAAAATAAATTGAGTAGGATTTGTTAGTGTTGGTATGACATTATTTCTTCATCTCAAATCGAGATATCAACATCTGATGTGGATGGGAAAGTAAAAAGGCAAAATGCTCATGTATTGGCAAAGACTGTAATTTAGAACATAAATAAGCTCAGGAAAATGAGCCTCTTTCATGATTTATATCTTTGAACCATTGTGTTTGTTAGAGAAGCATCATGTTTACCTTATATTAAGTGAGTTGTACAATAACTTGAAAGAGTATGAGGGCAAAAAGGGTAAAATGAGGAAAAAATGTTTGGGTAGCATAACCTACAAAGTAGAGATGATATGCCTCTTTTGTGGGTGACCCAAGAGCTATTATAGGCAAGTCCATGACATAAAGCTTTCTTTCTTTTCTTCTTTTTTTTGTGTGTAAGTTGATTAATGCAAGAATCCTACAATGGGATTTTGTATGGGCTTTTGTAGCCTAAAAAGCTATGAGAAGCATTTTTCATTTATTTTTCCCTTTGAGAACAAATATTGGCTTAGCCATCCTTCAAGGGAGTGGTCTAAGCATTTTTTTTTAATTTTAAATATATATCCTTCAAGGGAGTAGTCTATTGATAGTAGCAAATGAAAGTTACGTAGTTGTCCTTCAAGGGAGCAGTCTACATTGAAAAACATGACTTGAGACTTTATAACTTTTTCAAATATCCCATTTTATTTTAGTTTTTGCTTTTAGTCATGGACAAGACTATAGAGTCTTAGGAGTTTTCCATTTTGAGGACAAAACCATACCACTGTGTAAGTTAACTAAGTGTATAGGAGTAAGGGTGAAGATGAAGGGAAATGAATGTAATAGGGATGCTCAAGGGTCGAGCTCAAGTTAAACACAAAGTAAAATGACACTCATTTAATAAAAGAATGGTCATAAGTGTAAGGCATTTAAAGACTCACATTCTGGTCTTCTATCAAGAGAAGATAAGCGATAAGGTCTTGAGCCATACTTGTGAGTTATGATATAAGGTCCAAGCCAATTAGGAGCAAACTTACCCCATTTGCTTTTATCCATGTTCACCATATGTTGATTTTATTTTAAGATGATATCTTCTATATTGAAATCTCTCTCTTTGAGGTTTTTGTTATAAGCATGTTTGATACACTCTTGATAGATTTGGAAGTGGTTGAGAGCTATGAGACAGTGCTCATCAAGCAATTCAAGTTGAGCCAAACATTCTTGGTGAAAGTCATCGTTAGTAAGTATGTTTTATAGAGAAATGCAAAGTGAAGGAATCTAGACCTCAAGAGGAAAAATAACCTCCATCCCATATAACAATGAAAAAGGTGTAGCACCTATAGGGGTTCAAATGCTAGTGCGGTAATCCCATAAAGCAAAAGGAATGTGTGTGTACCAATCCTTGCCTATATCATTGACTACCTTCATTAGAATTTTGGTCAATGTTTTGTTAGAAGCTTCTACCTATCCATTAGCTTGTGGATAGTATGGTGACGAGAAGCTTAATTTGATTCTAAATATATCACAAAGACTTTGAACAGTCTTATTTTTTAAGGACTTGCTGTTATCTATTATAATCTTATGAGGGACACCAAAATGACAAATGATGTGATGGTTGATGAAGTCAATAATTTTGTCAAATTTATTGGAGATGATAGGGATGGCCTCAACCCACTTGGTAAAGTATTCAGTGGCAGTGATGATAGAATGATAACGGAGGGATGAATAAGGGTTAATCTCTCTAATTAGATCTAATCACCATTGGGAGAAGGGCCAAAATTTTTTGGTAACTTGTAATGTATGACTAGGAATGTGAAAGAGGTTAGTGTGTTATTGACACTTGATGTAACATTGAACATAATCAACATAGTCTTGATGAAGTGTGGGCCAATAATAGGCAAGTTGAAGGATACACTTAGCAAGTGTGTGACCATTAGAATGCCCACCACAAATCCCATCATGGAATTCCTTAATAGCAAAGGGAGTCTCAGTACTAGTTAGGCATCTAAGGAGAAGACCATAAAAACCTTGCTTGTAGAGAAGTCCCCCTAGTATAGTGTAATGAGAGGCACATTTTATGAAGGCCCATTTCCCATTAGGAGAGATCAGAAGGGGTAATAGAGAAGTAAAGATACTCCATGAGTTATTTGTACCATAAGTCTTGTGGGTTTGCTATTACATTTTTGACAAAAAGGATGTTAGCTGAGACATAGGAGGGTAATGTTAAGTGATGCATGATGACATAGATTCTTGAAGAGGAGGATGAAGAGGGTATGTGTGAAGCAAGTGAAACCATCATGTCAGTAAACTTCTTTGTAGATTGAGGAACAATTTTCAAGAGATAAGAGTCAAATGATCCCAATAGCATATCTACATGATGTTTATATCATTGTGAAATTTTGTTTTTACATAGGTAAGAACTATTAACCTGATTAACCACTAGCTGAGAATCACTAAAAATGGTTATGGATTTGATACCCAAGAAGAGGGTTATTTGAAGTTCTAGAATCAAAGCCTCATATTCGACCATATTGTTAGTGCATTTAAAATCTAGTTTAAATGACAAAGGAATAGGCTTTCCATCTAGAGGAATAATAATGACCCCCACACCCCCACTATGTTGACATTTAGATCCATCAAATAACATCATCATTTGATAGGAAATGTCATCAGTGGAGAGCATTTCAATAGATTCATCGGGGAATTCAAGGTTTGAAGGTTGATTTTTAGGTAAAGGGGAAATAGCTAACTAGTCAATGATTGTTTTCCCTTTAATAGACTTTTGTTGAATGAAATCTAAACCAAATTTATTAAGAAGTATGAGCCATCGAGCTAAACATTGGTTGTGATATGGTTTACAATGCATGTATTTGAGGGGATCAATATGGGTGACCACATAGGTTTTGTGATTTAAGAGATAATGGCGAAGCTTAGAGGCAAAAAAAACCAATGCAAGGCAAAGTTTTTTAGTGTGAGTATATTGAGTCTCATAATCAATAAGTGTGTGGCATATGTAATAAACTACCTGATCTCGATGTGGAATCATAACTCCTAGAGAATGGTCTATTACGGAGATGTATAGGTAGAAAAGTTGATTTTCCTTAGGTGTAATAAGAACCAATGGGGAAAGGAGGTATTATTTAAGTGTGTCAAAATCTTCCTATCAATCTATATTCTAATGGAAGGAGACATCCTTTTTGAGGAGATGGTGAAAGGGTTGGCAGTGATCCGACAATTGGGAAATGAAGCAGTGAATTGACTGAAGTTTGCCTTGTAGGCTATGGAGTTGTTTGATATTAGTAGGTGGAGACATCTCTAGGATTGCTCTAACCTTAGCAGGATCGACCTCGATACCATAAAGAGAAATGATAAAACCTAAGAGCTTATCAAAAAGAACACCAAAGACACATTTCTTTGGGTTTAGTTGAATGTTATATTGGAGGAGATGAGTAAATATGGTTTTGAGAATCATCAAGTGTTTTTGATGAGTTTAGACTTGGTGAGTAAGTCATCCATGTAATCTTCAAGAATTTTATGTAGGAGATCATGCAAAATATAGGTCATGGTACGTTGGGAGGTTGTACCAACATTCTTTAGGCCAAAAGGCATGACCTGATAACAAAAAGTCCCCCATGGGGTAATAAAGGTTATTTTGTGTTGATCTTCAAGAGTAACTAGGATTTGATTATATCCAAAGAATCTGTCCATAAGTGATAGCATCTCATGGTTGGTTGTTAGATCAACAAGTTGGTAGATACTTGGTAATGGGAAATCATCTTTTGGATAGGCAAGGTTTAAATCATGATAGTCAGTGTAAATATAGATTCCCCTGATCACTTTTGTGATAGGAATAATATTGTAAATAGAAAGGAGGCATTGGAGTTCCTCTTTGACAAGGAGAGCAATATGAGGATGCATCTTGCAAAGCTTCTACTTGATAGGTTTAGCATCTTGATTGGTGATAATGTTATGGGTGATGATAAATGGGTTAATACCAAGTATGTCATTATAATACCAAGTAAAGGCTTTGCTATATTCATTAAGAAATGTGCCATAATCAGCTTGCTCAAAGGAATCTAAATATTGGCCAATCTTGAGGATGTGAGGGTTATCGTGAGAGGGTAGGTTGATGTCAATGGTTGATTCATTTAACATAGCTTGTGTTTTAGATGGGAGTGATCATTAGATATCAGAATCATCTATACCCATATATGTGAGAATGGCATCATCATTTTGACATTGAACAATGTTAATAGTGAAAAAGTCTTCATCAATTATTTCAGGATGAACAAGAGGAAGGGACCTTGATTCCTTACCCTGACGATATGTGAGAGGCCCAAAATGGATGGAATTTATTGAAAAAAAATTAGGAGGTATAGATACCTTTGATTTGGTAGGTGATGGTGGAGAAGAAGGTGGAGAAGGAGAGACTGGTTCTTTGATAATTGGTCAATGGGAGGTTTTAGTGAGTTTATTTGGTTCGTCATATCCCACTTCATGCCACTTTTTGGCATTTTTAATGGTATTGTTAGTAGGATATTTAATAGGCATATGGACACCTTCCTCATAATGACCCAAACCAAATACTTTATAGGCAAACCTATAGAGATAGGTGTGAGTGAATCTAGGATTACTCAGGAAAGAGAAGTCATAGGTAAATAGTTGTGGCAAAGAAGATGGATTGCTGACAATGGGAGCCTGATCAATTCCCCCATATGTGAAATTGGTTTGAAGGTTAGGGGACCCATAAGGGATGATCATCCCAATACATGGATCATAATTTGGGTGCATGTAAATCCTTTCATACTCTTGTGGAGTATAGGACATGTCAAGTGCCAACAAATGATATTCGCTGAGTGACAAATGTTGAAAGGTCTCTTCCATAGGATCCTTATCAGAAATTTGTGTTGCCAGTATCTGTGTAACCATAGGAGTGGATCTTGTGGAAGCTTTAGAAGCATTATGCGAGGAATATGATGTTTTCAATGGGATGAGAACATCATTGGGACTATAGGTCATGTTACATGTTTTAAAAAGAGGTGGGTCAGTAAGTATAACATGCACTTGTCCATCATGTTCAAAATTGACATAGTGGTGTAAAGTTGAGGGTACACATGCCATAACACATATCCAAGGCTATCCAAGTAGTATGTTATATTGGAACTCTCCTTCCACAACATATAATATCTTGGGAATAGTGTGGGGACCTACATAAATATATAAGGCAACAGTGCCCACCATAGTAGTTGTAGTATCGTTAAAGGAATGGAGTACCGCATCAGTTTGAGACATGCAATTATCAAGAAGGGATAGTTTTTTGTAGGAATGGGTAGAAATAATATTAATACTCATTCCCCCATGATCATAGCTCTCTTGATATGAGTTTGATCAATATATGTAGTAATAAAAAAGGCATGATCTTGATCTTTAGGGTGTTGAAGTGGAATTTATGAATCACTGAAAGAAATTAAGGAGATAAAATTAAGGGAGCTGACCAAAGCTGCAAGAGGTTGTGGATTATTCGATTATACATAAATCACTTTCAAAGTACTAATTAAAGCTTGATGATGTTGGGATGAGTTTTGGATTAACTCATACAAAGACATTTTCATAAGAGTTTGAAGTTGTTTCACCATTGAGCTTTGATTAAAATCTAGAGATGTTGTTTTAGGAACACCTAAGATGGAAATCCTAGGATTAGGAGGGGGAGTGTCTTTGGTGAAGGGATGGGTCCAAGGAGTAGTGACCTTTTCTTTAGCTTTATCCTTTTGGTTTTGTGACCATGTGGCCACATTAACTGTGTTGATTTGAAAATTTGGTGAAGGAGGTGGTAAAGGGGTTACGATGACATCTTTAGGTTTGAATTTAGGTGGAATAGTAGGAAACACATTAGATGCTAAAGGTGGAATAATAGGGACGTTAACGATAATGTCATCGAAGAGAGTTTTGAAATTAAAGTGTTGCTGAATAACCATTTTAAGGGCTTTAAAACTCTTAGTATCATGTGTAGGTGAATGATGATATAAACACACTTGTGTATCATCAAACCAAGATGGCTTCATTCCAAGAGGACTATAAGGCTTAATGGGAGGAAGAGTCATTATAGAATATTACAATAACTGACATAGGAAAAAGCTTTGAGAGCCTGCAAGTGGACTCACACTTATTATACTAATAGGAGTGGACACCTTTTGTTTCGATGTTGAAAAGGCAATTTTATGTGGTGCCTTGTTTGGTGATGACAGAGTTACGTGTATTGTTGTCACTTTCTTAGTGTCAGATGTGAAAAGCCTACCAGATGGTAAAGGTAGGAGTGGAGGTAGATTAACCTTTTATTTAGCTTGGTTAGGTGATATTCCAACTAAAGTAGAGGGGTGTGGCCCCAAAATAGATGGTAAAGTTGAGGGTTGAAGAAGGGATCAGTGAGATCTCAGAGGCTTAACATTATTCTATAATTTAGGCTGCAAAAATCTAACTTGTAATAGAGGAGTTAAATCTAATTTCACCTATGGATGAATTAAATTAGAAATGGGGTGTACGCCTAAGGGTTTGATCTGCTTTAATGTAACAGATTCCTATGAGGGTAAGGGTTCTGACATAGATGACTGAACTTTAGGTGCTTTTGGTGAATAAGCTCTAGATTTTTAAAATACCTTGGGGTAAAGGGTAGTAAGAGGGTTGGTAGTAAAGGTTGACATTCATTGTGTTGGATAAGGAGTTTTTAGATAGTCCTAAAATGCCGCATGGTCTAGTTTCATGGAGTCAAGAAATTCTAGACTTTTCACCAAACACGAGAAGAGTTTACATGAAGTTGATGTAGGCCTTATAGTTGTGTCTTTAGAAGGTTGCAGTGTTTAGGAAAGAGGGAAATTATTGGTCTTTGCTACTTTGGGCCAAAGATGAGAAAGAACAATAATGGGGTCCTCTTCGATAGATATGGGAGAAGAGACATGGTCTGTCATGGGTGGAGGGGAGATAGGTGAAGAAGGTTCCTCAAGAGGGTAAAGCATAGGTATTATGGCTCCCTCAACATGTGGGCGAGGCATGGGTAAATTATGATCCTCTCTAGGTAAAATAAGGGGTAAGAGTGGTACAATTGGAGTAAGCACAATAGGTCTCTCGTCTATTATGGGAGTAGATAATACTGACTCCTCTAAGTAAAAAGGTGGAGTGGGTGGGGTACTACTCTCTTAGGTGGAGGAGAAGTAGGCAAAGAAGGTTCCTCAAGAGGGTATAGTGTAGGAATGATGTTCCCTTCAACATGTGGTTGAGGAATGGGTAGGGTATGGTATTCAAGTGGTAAGAGGATAGGTAATATTGGTGCAAATGAAATTGGCATTATAGGCTCCTTAGGTCTCAAAAGGAGTGGTAAAAGAGGCTCTTCCCCTCGAGGGAGTGAAACAGGTGAAATAGGATCTTTTACCTGAGGAGGAAGAACAAGTGAAATAGATGCCACTGAATGTGGGAAGGGAGTTGATGAAATGGATGTCTCCTATTAAGGGGAAGGTTAAACTAAAGGTAAAGGAAAGACCATATTAACCATATGGATATTATGATCACCTGAGTTAATTGTGGACTAGACAATATTTTAATTTGGTGAATGGTTAGGAAAAGGGTGTTTGAACACATCCATACTTTGATTAGGGGGTGCATTAGGATTATCCAAGATGAGATCACCTCTATCAATCATATCTTGAACAATGTTCTTGAGTGTCTTATAGTTATTAGAATTGTGGCCTTTAACTCAATGGTAACCATAAAACTCATCTTCCTTATACCAAGTTGGGATAGAATGGGAAGGGTCAAACTATATAGGAGGTTTGATTTGAGGAAGGGTTATGACACCTTATTGCAATAGTTTCTCCAAGGTGGATGTATATGACTCTCCAATGGGAGTGTATTATATTCGTTCATACCATTGTTGGAATTGCTTGGTCAGATTTTGAGAAGTCAAGGAATTGGATTGGTTTGTCGTTATGGAAGACGCTGACTTAATGACCATCACATTGGTAGAGCCTTTAGCCTTTTGGTTAGAGGGAGAAGTTTTAGAGGAGGGGGAGTCATTTGATTTGGTATTGGGATTCTTACTGTGTAACTTGACTTTGTCTTCATCTATAACATGAACCTTGAGTTTTCATGCCATTGTAAAAGCCTCATCAAATGTGCAGAAAGTTTGTACCTAGAGTGTGGATGAGATGTGCTTAGCACATGCTCTTGAAAAGAGCTCAATAAGCTTAGGTTGGGGTAAGGAGAAGGAGAGTTGATTGATTAAACTTCTCCAATGAGTGACAAAATCTACAATAGACTCATCATCAATTTTTTTGATAGAATAAAGGTTTGTTATAGAAACCTTTTTAGAAATGTTAATAGAGAAATGGTCTAGGAATATTTGTGCAAGTCGGGTAAATGAAAAAAGGGAGTGTTGAGGTATAGAGCTATACCAATCTAAGGCAGCACCTAAAAGAGACATAGGGAAAGTGCAAAGAAGGATCGCATTATCATGCCCTATTAAATAACAAGCATGTCTAAATGAATGCAAGTGCGGTTGTGAGTCCTCTTTACTCTGGAAATGAGTAAATTTAGGGAGTTCCCATTAGCTTTGATAAGGGAGAATAGGCACAGAAGGATAAATTGGTTCATTGCATATCTAATCATAAGATAATACATTCTTTGAACCATAAACGGATGTCTCTAGTTTAGACATCTTGTCCATTAGCATCTTAATGAGGTCTGGAGGGGGATTCATTTGGGGGATACCTCCTAAGTTATAGGGAATTTGATAGGAAGTAGAGGGAGCATATGGCATAGCTTGTTGAGGTTATGTTAGGGCAACATAAGGATAATGATTCATAGGCTGGGGTGCAAAAAGAAAAGGGACTTGTCCCATTGGATTGGAGACTATGCCTTGGTTGGTTATTATTATTACAAGTTGGATTATTGGCATGGTTAGACTGGATGAAGGGTGAGTCATAACTTGGGTAATTATAGGTGTGACGGTAGATGGAATAGGTACCACTAAATTCTAAAATGGGGTGTGACTTGATTGAATTGGTTGTGGTTGTGAAAGTAAGGAAGTCACACTAGGGTTTAGGTGGGATTAGGTAGTTGGAAATGCTACACTTTGCACATTATTTATAGTTGGGTTACTTATTGAAGTGGTGGTTTGGGTAACCATGGGGAAAATAGTGGAGATAACTGAAACTAAGGTTGTCTTTATTAAAGAGGTTGGCATACCATAGATTGGGTCACCTGAAGTATTACAAGTTTAGGCTCATAGCAAGGTAATGTTGAAGGGCTACCACATTATGATCAAGAAATTTAGAAAAATCTAGATCTCCCTCAAACACAATGGGAATTTGGTTGGGGTTTGGAATATGTTCTATATCTAAAGTATGCTCCATGACAGAATCAAAAGTGAGAGGAGAGGTGGAAGTGGTTGTCAGCTTGCATAATTGGCAAGAATTTTGGCTTGAGCTCATGTCAATACCATGTAAGAGGATGTTTGAATAGTCTTACTACCTTGTATTAGAAATGGAATAAGGAAAAAAATAGGTTTGAGTGTAGGTAAATGGGTTATTTCAGCTTGCTATTTTGAGCAGATGAAATTACACAATCATCGATGTCAATTGCTTCACCAATGTCGGTAGGAATAATTTGTCGATGTCAATGGAATAACTGATGTCGATAGGTAAAATCTATTGATAGTAGTAGGGTTAACTAATGTCAGTCACTGTGAAATCTTGGGAGATGGAAAATTTGATGCTTTAAGAAACCAAAAATTGAAACTAGGTAAAATGGTGGATGTAAAAGGTCTATGTAAGAAGGAAGAACACTCAGAAAACCTAAGATAACAGGTTATATAAACTGAGTATTAAGAATAATATTGATTTTATGAATCAATTAGGAAAATGTCCTTACCAACTCAAAAATATAAAAGGCAATTGAAAAATAGAAAAAGAACATTTATCCAACAACTATTAAGTCCTAGAGATTAATTTTTAGTCTCATGTTGGCTTATGCCTTAATTAGATAATGAAAAGAGAATTTGGTTATCAAAGGTACTAAAAAGCAATCTAGAGCTGATTTCAAGTTAGTTTTGGTGCTCAAGAGGAAATCTATGTTAGACCAGGTATGTGGCTTTTTATAAGAGCTTGCTCTATGCACTTCATGAACCTGGAGCTGAGCCAAGCTGCTTAGCCAAAATATACCTTTTTTCTAGAGATTATACTTCATCAAAGAATGGAGTGGGTTCTCCCCTTGGTGGTGAAATCCAAGTAGGATAGTTGAGTAGGGTAAGGTGATCCACTAGGTGATGAAATCCTGATGGGCCTTTTCTCAGGTGAGTTTAGATGTTTGTTTATGTGAATGTGATTTGGTTGTGTAACATAGGTGTACTATAATTTATTCAAAATGCTTGTAATTAACTAGGTGAGTTAATATGTAACAAGCAAATAATGAAATGCAGTAAGTTTTAAACCCAAATCTAAAATGTTTAGATTCAAATGAAAATAGAGATGAAATAGAAATAGAATATGAATTTCACTATCCTAATGTGCATGCAAGAAGAAGTAAATAAGATATTTTCTTATTTTTTTGTAAAATAAAATGATAAATTGCTTTTAGAGGCAAATAAAAAAGAAAGAAAAATTCAGTTTAATGCTTTTTAAATAGAAAATAAGATATTGAATTTTTCATTTTAAGAGAAAAGAGAAGGAAGTGTAAGAAGTGAAGTGTTCGCTATAATGCACTTATATGAATTTTTTAAAACAAGAAATGAACCCAAAGAAAACTCTAGGGTCCCACCGGGCATGCCAGAAATGTTTCACTAAATTTTGTCTATTTTAAGTCTAAAGGAAAATAGAAAGAAGGATGGGGATAAGTGATTAGAATGAACCCGGATTTGGTTTGTGCATTGTATCTAGACGTTGTGAGCACTTCTCTTTCGTTGGGGAGGACTACCTGCAAGTAAGAAAGCACTACCATAAGATGTTTATTAGTAGTTGAATGAGTGGGCTGCCACACTATGCACTTGTTCTAAAAAGTGTAAAATTTCCTTAGAGATAATAGTCTAATTTTGAGAGACAAAAAAATAATAGATAACTAAAAGATAGGTAAAGAGAGAGTGCAAGAGAGATAAGATTACCGTTATTAACAACATGTATGTAGCAGAGAGCAACAGGGTGTAGGTGATGTGCTTTGTTTATATTTGAGAAGTTGTCTAGGTAGGTTTTGAAGAGGCTAAGGAATCCACAATCACTGACGTCAGTAGGGGAGTGACCGATATCATTTATACTAATAAGGTTGATAGTGAGGTGACCAATGTCAGTTAATTTTCTGAGGTCGATAGGGGCAATAATTATCTGGGAGCTTACAAAAGGCTTTTTTAGGTCGAGGAAATGGTTTGGATCAGGTCTGGGAGGTTGGGAGAGTTATGAGAGAGAGATTATGACTTGGATAGATCTGGTCAAATGTTTGGTGTTTCAAGTTAAGGGGACGTAAATGAGGAAGCTTTATAAATCCCTGACGGGCATTCGATCAGAAGTGCATAAAGTAATACATAGTAAATATAAAGAAATAACATAATAGATGTTTAAAAGATCTTTAGAATAAGTGATGTATTTAGCTATGGTTACAGAATGATATGTGCCAGATTGATGATCCCTAATAGGGAGTCTGAACCTAAATACCTAAACAAAGAGAACAAGTGAGTGTTATTGGTCCTCAAGATCTCAGTTACTAATCATGATTGACTTATGTAAGATGATTGTAAGCTAGGATGTCAAAAATAGAATGCCAAGAGCTTGAATGATAGTAAGAATCAATTTTCTTAATTTTTTTACCTAAAATTTATGTTGCAGTTTGGGTTATATTTTTTACGTCAGCGATCCCACCGACATTGACTGTGCATTGACCGATGTCAGTGTGCATAGAATAGGGAAACCTTACTATTTTTTCCCTATTGTCTATTGTCTTTCGTGCCAAGTGTGACACCCATTATAAAATGGTAAAAATAAGAGGTTAGAAAGGAGGTAGTTGATTAGGAGTTTAGTTTGGAAGTGGGAATAAGTCCTAGGTAGTTAGGATGAGGGGACTAGGTCTTAAGGTGACTCATCAGGTGGGAATTAGTCATAGGGTGAGGTGGCCAGGTAAGGTGGCAACAAGGGTTTTTAATTAACGTAATTAAGTATTTTAAATTAATTAAATGTGTGAGGGGTAAAGTATGGGTTAGGGAGATTAATTATTATTATTATTGAAATGGTATTAAGGGCGGTTTTGACACAGGGAGTTATGCACGTGTGTGTGACATAATTTTGGTGTCTACACTTACACTAGTTGAAATCATTTAGAGTCTCCATTGGTGCTTTGATTGCCTTTAGAGGCTAATGACTTGAAGGATAGCACCAAAAATTCCTTCACTTAAATTCAATTATCCCATCAGGTGTGCCAACACTATTGTCTCCAAATATTGTACCCTAGAAGAGGTTGTTCAAGCCTCTTCTAGATTTGGGAAACATTGGACTACTTCCAAGTGTGTGGTGCACCTATGGTGGAAGTAGACCTCTAGGATTGAAAGGGATAACTCCCTAGATATATCTTCATGTACTTGTCACCTAGTCTAATACTTGATTGTGTAAAAAGGGATAAGAGTTATATGAAAGTAAACTATTCTAAGGGGGTGATACACCATGAATATCTCCACAAGATTATCATACAAATACACTAAGGGACAAGACTCACAAAACCAACTTCTACCTCTTAGAACACTCTAACATTAGCATTTCAAACATGAAGGTGTAATATATGAAAGAATACTTAAGGTGAGTTAAACAAAGATTAGTTTTAGACACTAAGGCTACTTTTACAATTAAAAAATAGACTCATACACTTAACAACACTTCATGTAACCTGTTAGAATGAAACAACTTGCATCAGACATGGAAGGATTGAGAGGAAGCAAGGATTGATATCAATCACTTAAATTTTCACTATATATCTCTTCACACACTTAGATAAAATAGTTTTTAGGATTAAATCTAGGTTACATATCTTAATTCAAAGGAAAAGTGCAATATCAAACTAGCAGGGATTCACCATACTAGGTGTGGTCTCCTTACAACAGACAAAATGGCTTGCATTTATAGAACTTGGAAGAAGAGAGAGAAAATAGAAGTTCAAGAGGCACAAGGACAAGTGTCCAAAAATGAAAATTAATTACAATGAATGTAAATGAGGTTGAAGAAGGATCAAGAACTGATGTGAACATGTGTGCATCCCAAACTGAGCACCTTCCTCACATGTGCCAATGAAACTCCTCAATCACTCTCCCTTGGAAACTACCTTCATCATGGGCTTCCTTGAGCATTCCAAAATATATTAGGGACAAGTTTCTCATGTGAACTAAGGAGAGGAAATTATCAAGGGCCTCCACCTACATTGGGAGTTTTCCTAATTATTGACCTTTTTTTACACAAACACAATCATCATCTGCAACCATGATCACTTTCCAATAGGCTTTTCTTGACAATTGGCACTAGCATCTTCTTATCCTTCCTAACTGATCCATACCAAGGGTCTCATGACACATGGTAGGACACTTCATATGCTTGGCTCCATTAGACACATCTTAAAAGGTCTCCAAATTTAGGTTATCACTCTTTTCACTATGTCACTTTAGAGATTGGCTAAACTGAGAGGCCTAGCAGGGACACTTGTGAGCATTTCTAAGCTCTTAAAATGTCATATGGAGTTGGTTCAAGTCTCAATATACCCTCCCAAGTGGTTGTTATCCCATGATCATCTTCAAGACTTGTAAAACACAAGAAATTTTCAAACAAACCTTCTTTCTACCTGATCTATATGGATTTCATACAATCTAATTCCATGGCTATCAACCTCATGAAGTTTTCAACAACTTCTCTTTAACTCTCAAGGTCAAATTCATTCATTTGGATGCACTTTGATCCTCATTTCTTCTATCAGGTCACAAAATAGGGCTTTAGGAGGGTTTTGAGTTTACTAGCCCTTAAGAGATTATTCATAAATCTCTAAAGTTATAAATCTAAACTAGCACCCCAATTTTCTTTCTTTGGAGCTCCTTGATCCTCCTATAACTTCTTATAATCCGATGAAATTTTTCCAAGTAGGTGTGAGCATTTGAAGTTGACCTCTCGATTGCACCCCTTCAATTTGCATACCGTGTCATGGTGTTGGGTCTAAAAGTGATCAACATGTGACCTATTATGTATACTTAAAGTTTAATCACCTTTTATGGACCCAAAAAACATATTTCATACCATTATAATGATAATTTCATGCCAAAAGTGTAACTAATATACCAATCTGCCTTAGGTCAAAACCTTGTTTCACAAGGTTGCCCACAACTTAAGACTTAACCTGACTCTCCAATGGTTTCCCCTACCTCTTGATGGCTTCAACACCTCCAGTATAACTCTGTAATCATGAATTATCTAATTTAAAAGCTTTGACGAGGTTGAAAATGCATATGACCCTCAACTTGGCTTTTAGGCATAAGGGTTTCCCTCATGCATGACTATAAGCTTTATTTCTCAAGTCACCTTGTTTGAATTAAAAGATCCTAGGAAGGTTTTTTAGCTTTTTTTAGGTTTTCTATAGCTTCAACAACCTTCATTTGTGCTCTCTTTGTCTTCTAGTCACCTACTCATCACCTTTCCTCAAAACTACCAGTCTTGTGCATGGGAAAAGTACCTTACCTATGAGATAAAATAGAGAGTATTATCCCTATTAGCCTTGAAAAATTTAAAATTTTATGGGATTATTACACTCCTAATGGTACTCTTTACCAAATTTTATCACCTAACTCTTCCATTTGACCCTCCAAAACCTCTGAAAACCAAGATAGACTTGTAGGAATGCACTATGTACAGGGGTTTTAAAGGATGACTGAGTTTTACATCTTTATTTGAGACCTATTTTTTCCACATGCTCCTTAAAATTTCATATTCATCTTCCATGATGAATTGAAACCATATTCTATCCTATTGGTCTTTCAAACACTTTCTATGCTTTTGGAAACATAGACTAAGTCTAGAACTGCCTAGAATGAGACATTGTTTAGGCTTACCTGTGGGTTATTTGAGCTTGGTTTAAGCCTTAAGAACACAATAAAAACATAATATTATTTTTAAAATATCATATATATGGTCATCCATCATTTTTCCAAAATTGAGTTCCATCTCTTGCACTAATTTATCTCTCAATCCCAAGACGAGGCCATCTCCTTGTTATGGATTGAGACACCCTTAAGACCCTGCCTGTAGGTCTAGTCTAAGCTTTGACTATAGGTGTGGACATCCTTTTAATGTTAGTATGCCATGAGACTCTCTTCATGCTTTTATTTCTCTTATAAACCCTCAAGTCAACATCAATTATATGCTTAGGTTCTTGACTAGGACACCCCTGCCTTGACTATAACAGTCCTTGTTCTGACCCCTATAGGTGTTTGTAGGTGGTCATGGGTATGAATTAAGTCTTGAATGATGATTTATAACCTTCTCCAGGACTTAAAATCCATTATGCCTTGACATTTCTATCTCCTCAACCTAAAATTACTTGGAACCTCCTCAAAATCCATTGTTTCACTCCACTACCAATATACCCTAAATGATTGTGTTTCATGGATTTTAGGTCTGCCTGTAGGTGCATTTGTGCTATTTTAAGTCATGTGGTTTATAGGAAGCACTTCACTTTAGGCCCAGTGCTCTACGAGTATCCATTTTCACCCTAAACCTTCAATTTGGTCACTATCTATGCAACTGAGATAAAAACTTACTAAAGCCTGCTCTAAGTTTCATTGTCAAAATTCAGTGGTTTCTTGGGCAACGTTGGACTCCAATTGTTCATCCTTCACTCACCTTTTGACCATAAAAATTTGCATGAGTATTGTATGTGGGATGGAATACTAAACCAAATAAGTAAGAACATTATAAAATCCTTTTGTCATAGTATATGTTATTCCAAAAAAGCTCAAGGACCTCTATTTTGGTCAATTTGGGACAGAGAGATCAATACAATCTGATCATCCTTTTAAAGGAAAAATCTACTTTGCATAACATTCTAACCTTTATGACATGTATGACATGACCCTTTTAGTATTTTATAACCTCAAAATTAATTTCATCACGTGTTTCACCATTCACCCCTCCGTACAAACCCCTTGAAGCCCCTGTATAAGGTAACTATGAGTGTTATTCTGGTGACAAGGCAGTGAACAAGAAAAATGTAAATTTTTCTTTGAAGGGGTGTTGATATGATCTCTCATAATATCATTCAATGAAATCACTTTGTTAACATAAATCCAAGAACACTAAACATCTCTATGGAGCCTCTTCCACATCGAAATAACATAGGTTATACATCTATGACTGCAAATTTGAGAAACAAGTATAATTTGGGAAATATCCCTCAAGGACATTAAGAGAGAGAGTATGGGGTGATGATAACATCATGGATAGGGCCTATTCCAACCTAAAAATACTCCATAAAAATTATATAGATCCATAGATTTTTGAAAACTAGAAACAAATGCAAACCTATACCCCCCTTTGAATGCAAGTGCATAAAAATTTGTCTGAGGTGTTATAAATTGTTCATAAATGAAGAGGCACCAAATTAAAAGTTTTTGCTATAGATTTAAAGTACACTCAGATTACTATCCACTCCTAATACCATTCTTCCCAACTCCAACTATACGACTCACACTAAGTGTTTGAATTTGACCTTCCTTGGCTTGCAAAGATAAAGTGGAAGAAAAAAAATTGAAGATAAAATATCTACACTCAAATCATGTAAATGGGTGTGGGAAGGTGAAGAGGCACTCCACCCACATTTTTAGTTGAAGATGAGTTCCACAAGTCCGTATAAGTGCTACAAATGGCCTATTTTTAAGGAGAAACTACCATTTCTTGTATATAACTAACTCTTTAACTTCCATCTAACTGATCTTGACATAGTCTGACCTCATCCACATTGAGATTCATTTTGGTGATAAATATTATGACTCCACCATCCGTACAAGTCATTAATCGAGCTAGAAAAGTGGTCAAATGACCATTTTTGCTCATGAAACCTAGCAAGTGACCAATTTATGACTTGAAGACACCTTGAAACATAAAAAAGACCATATTAAAAAATTTCCAACACAATTTGGCACTTTGACTAGGTTTGACCAAGGTTGACTTTAGTTGACTAGCCTAGTACAAGGAGGATGGGCCTCAACAAGGACTAGGGGAAGGATACGTGAGACATATAGGAAAATAAGAGACCCTATAAGACACATGAAACCTTATTAAAAAGTTAAAAATATTATGGGTTGACTTAATTTGACTAGAAGTCAAATTTAGTCAACATTCTTGGTGATTTCTAAGGGTAGCATGCCAGTTATGCCTAAGACCAGTTGCCTAGTCCTTCCATTGGGCATGGAGTCACACATATGGTCACTCAAATTGACTTGAACAGACCTTTGACTTAAGGAAAACAAGCTTGTTGACCTAGACACACAAAAGCAAAGACACACACCAAATAAAAGTAAGGAAACACACTTGTGCTATGAAGCACTTAGGAAATACAAGACAAATTAAAACAAACACACTCTAATATGTACAAACTAAATAGAAAGCGTTAATCCTCCTGGATCAAAAGGAAATTTTTTTATTCCATCTTCTTGAAGTGAACTAAAATAATGTGCAAGCTACCACTTAGGACTTGTTCTTGTTTGTTCAACACTTTGTTCACTTTCTATTGTGCTTGCATTGGTTTCATCTAGTTCTAAAGCTAAGAACATGTGTTCAATGGAAACATACTCCTATTGATTGGTTTGAATGGTAATCATTGACCTTGGTTCAAATGATTTTTCATTGATTCTAGACTCATTTTGACCCTCACACTCAACCTCAACTTCTATTGCATGTGGCTTTCCATCATCAAGACTATACTCATTTTGAAAAGTAAGGTCTCCATCAAACTTTGGTGGTCCTAGCAACTAAATGCATGGGAGAAGTTCTTTAAAAATTAATACCTCTCTTAGTACTTTGTATTCCCCATCTATCTTATGCATTTGATTTTCTTGAGATTAAGCATGCTTACCTTACTCTTCAGACTCTTTAAACATGTGCAAATAAGACTACCATATGACCTTATCTTCTTGTTGATGTCCTTCATGAATTTCAATAAGTTCGGCTATAACATCTTATTCAAAAAAATTCTCAAGATATTTATCAAGTGAAGATGCACCATTCAAGATCAAGCAAAATTTCTTGAGGTCATCCCAAAATGGCAACTCTTCATGATCAATAGAAAGGACTTGAAGTTCATCAACATTCTTACCAATTTCTTGTGGAACATCATGTTGGCTAATGAGTACCTCTTCTTCATCTTGTGTTTCAATTTGATCATCATCATCATACATGAAGCATGGAAATTCATCAATCCAATCAAGGTCTATTTCTTCTTGTCTTACTACTGAAGTGTCTTCTTCTCCCAAAACCTCTATTTATTGTTTCATGTCATTAGCTCCTCCTTCAAGCTCAAAAAATGATCTACTAGGGTGAAGAGGTGTGCCAATGGAAATCTCTTCATCCTAGATACTTGAGGTATCATATTCAATATGTCCAAGGAATTCATCTATGGTAGCATCATCCTCCAACTCTTGAAGAGTCTTAAGAACAATCAACTGATTCTCATGAGAATATCTCGCATAAAGGGTAGATGAAGAATTGGAATAACCTGTAGGACCTTTTGAATTTATCCCAAATCAATTCTCCTTCTTCATAATTTGCCTAGGCATAGCACCTTCCTTCCTCTCAAGGTTAGGCATGACATAATTTGGGTTCTTGGTCCAATATGGACTGCAATATGAATCTATGGTATGCTCGAGTAGGTTTAGTAATCTTGGGAGAAGACTTAGGTGTAGAAAGATGAGAATGATCAACGCTTGGTTTTTTTGGAGGGAGAAGTTGAAAATGAAACTTGTTACACGTCTTTGACTTAATTTGGCCTTTCCAACTAGGCTTAAACATGAAGATAAATTGAGACATATCATTGGACACTCTTCCCCCAATCTTAGCCGTGAAGTCATTAGCTAAGAATAGACCAAAGTATGGTTGCACATTTTTAACTATTATATCTTATGGGATTCTAACATTAGGATAAGCAGGAAAATCAAAATACACACGTATATTTCTTGCAATGCCAAGAGTGTTTATATCTCTTCCTTCTAATTGCAATTCAACTCTAGAATCAAACTCATACTACAGGTTCAACTCATCATCTATTTCCTTAGAGATAAAAGAATGGCTTGCAGCAATACTAAAATCACAATTATGAATCAAGACATTACCAATGATCATGGTGGTAATGAAAGGAGAAGGAATAACCTCTTTGACTTCTTAAGGAACATGAGATTGACGTTACATTTCTTGTTGTTCTTTCATAAGTTTTCTTAAATCCCTCAATTCACTTTTTAAACCCTCCAAATCTATGTTCAACTCATTCTAATTTTGCATAAACCAAGCATTAGGAATAGTAGGTTGGTAATAAGAGTGAGTTGATGTTGGAGGAGAGTAGAACGGTTGATATGAACCTTCATAAGTGTAGCCTCTTGAGGGTAGCTTGTGGAGAAGCCATGAAAACCACAAGTAGGATCATCTTGATAGGGAGGTACATGTTGATTGGAAGATGAAGTGAACATACCAGAATTGATGTTTTGAAGCACTAGGACTACTTACACTAGTTTAAATCATTTAGAGTCCCCATTGGTGCTTTGATTGCCTTAAGAGGCTGATGAGTTGAATGATATCACCAAAAATTCCTTCACTTAAATTCAATTTTCCAACCGAGCGTGCCAAAATTATTGTCTAAAAATCTTACAACCTAGAAGAGGGTGTTCAAGCCTCTTCTAGATTTGGGAAACATTGGACTACTTCTAGGTGTGTGGGGCACCTATGGTCGAAGTAGATCTCTAGGATTGAAAAGGATAGCTCCCTAGATATATATTGATGTACTTGTCACCTAATCTAATACTTGGTTGTGTGAAAAGGGATAGGAGTTACATGAAAGAAAACTATTCTAAGGGGGTGATACACCATGAATATCTCCACAAGATTATCATACAAATACACTAAGAGACAAGACTCATAAAACCAACTTCTACCTCTTAGAACACTCTAACATTAGCATTTCAAACATGAAGGTGGAATATATGAAAGAATACTCAAGGTGAGTCAACCAAAGATTAGTTTTAGACATTAAGGCTACTTTTACACTTTAAAAATAGACTCATACACTTAACAATACTTCATGTGACCTTTTAGAATGAAACAACTTGCATCAGACATGAAAGGATTGAAAGGAAGCAAGGATTGATATCAATCACTTCACTTTTCACTATACATCTCTTCACACACTTAGATAGGATAGTTTTTAGGATTTAATCTAGATTGTATATCTTAATTCAAAGGAAAATTACAATATCAAATAATTAGGGGTTCGCCATAATAGGTGTGGTCTCCTTACAATAGCCAAAATGGCTTACATTTATAGAACTTGGAAGATGAGAGAGAAAAGATAAGGATAAGAGGCACAAAGACAAGTGTCCAAAGAAGAAAATCAATTACAATGCATGGAAATGAGGTGGAAGAGGGATCAAGAACTAATATGAACATGTGTCCATCCCAAACTAAGAACCTTCCTCACATGTGGCATTGAAACTCCTCAATCACTCTCCCTTAGAAACTGCCTTCATCATGGGCTTCCTTGAACATTCCAAAATACATTAGGAACAAGTTTCTCATGTGTACTGAGGAGAGGAAGTTACAAAGAGACCTCCACCTACATTGGGAGTTTTCCTAATCATTGACCTTTTCTTACACAAGCACAATCATCATCTGCAACCATGATCACTCTAAAATAGGCTTTTCTTGATAATTGATTGATCCATACCAGGGGTCTCATGACACATGGTAGGACACTTCATATGATTGGCTCCATCAGACACATCTTAAAAGGTCTCCAAATTTAAGTTATCACTCTTTTCACTATGTCACTTTAGAGACTGGTTGAAGTGAGAGGCCTAGTAGGGACACTTGTGAGCACTTCTAAGCTTTGAAAATGGCATAGGGAGTTGGTTCAAGTCTCAAGATATCCTCCCAAGTGGTTGGTATCCCATGATCATCTTCAAGACCTGTAAAACACAAGAAATTATCAAATAAACCTTATTTCTACCTAATTTTTATGTATTTCATACAATCTAATTCCATAGCTCTGAACCTCATAAAGTTTTCAACAACTTCTCTTTAACTCTCAATGTCAAATTTGTTCATTTGGATGCACTTTGATCCTCATTTCTTTCACTAGATCATAAAACAGGGCTTTAGGAGGGTTTTGAGTGCACTAGCCCTTAAGGGATTATTCATTAATATCTAACATTTGAAATCTAAACTAACACCCCAATTTTTGTTCTTGGGACCTCCTTGATCCTCTTGTAATTTCTTAGAATCTAATGTAATGTTTCCAAGTAGGTGTGAGCATTTGAAGTTGACCTTTCGATTGCACCCCTTCAATTTGCATACCCTATCATGGTGTTGGGTCTAAAAGTGATCAATGTGTGACCTATTCTACATAATGAAAACTCAATCACATTTTGTGGACCCAAAAAAACATATTCCACACCATGATAATGATCATTTCATGCCACAAGTGTAACTGATATACCAATCTACCTTAGGTCTAAACCTTGTTTCACAAAGTTGCCCACAACTTAAGACTCAACCTGACTCTCCAATGGTTTTAACTACCTAATGATGGCTTAAAAACCTAAAATATACCTCTAAAGTCATGAATTAGCTAAGTGGAAATATTTTACAAGGTTGAAAATGCATATGACCCTCAACTTGGTTTATAGGCCTAAGGGTTTCCCTCAAACATGACTGCAACCTTTGTTGCTCAAGTCACCTTGTTTGATTTAAAAACTCTTAGGAATGTTTTTTATCTTGTTTTAGGTGTTCTCTAGCTTTAAAAAATTTTATTTGAGCTCTCCTTGTCTTTTGGTCACCTACTCATCACTTTTCCTCAAAACTACCAGTCTTGTGCATGGGAAAAGTACCTTACCTCTGAGATAAAATAGAGAGCATTATCCCTATTATCCTTGGAAAATTTACCATTGGAGGGGATTATTGAAATGCTAAGGGTAATTTGTACCAAATTTGAGCACCTAACTCATCCATTTGACCATCCAAAACCTCCAAAATCCAAGACAGACTTGTAGGAATGCACTATGTCAGGGGTTTTGAAGGATGACTGAGTTTTGCATCTTTATTTGAGACCTATTTTTTCCACATGATCCTTAAAATTTCCTATTCATCTTCCATGATGTATTGAAACCATATTCTATCTTATTAATCTTTCAAACACTTTCTATGCTTTTGGAAACATAGACTAAGTCTATAATTGCCTAGAATGAGACCATTGTTTAGGCCTACCTGTGGGTTATTTGAGCTTGGTTTAGGCTTTAAGAACACAATACAAACCTAATCTGATGTTTACAAGATCATATATATGTTCATCCATCATTTTTACAATACAAACCTAATATGATGAACTCTATATACTTCAAGCATTGAAATGGGTTTAGGGAGGTGAAGAGGCACTCTACCCACGTTTTAAGCTTAAGGTGAGTTCCACAAATCCCTATAAGTGCTACAAAAGGCCAATTTTTAAGGAAAAACTACCATTTATTGTATATAACTAACTCTTTAACTACCATCTAACTGATCCTGACATAGTCTGACCTCCTCCACATTTAGATTCATTTTGGTGACAAATATTGTAAGTCCACCATCCGTAGAAGTCATTAATTGAGCCAAAAAAGTGGCCAAATGACCCTTTTTGCTCATGAAACCTATCAAATGACAAATTGATGACTTGAAGACACCTTAAAACATAAAAAATACCACCTTAAGACATTTACAACACTATTTTACACTTTGACTAAGTTTGACCAAGGTTGACTTTAGTTGACTAGCCTAGTACAAGGAGGATGGGCCTCAACAAGGACTAGGGGAAGGATAAGTGAGACATATAGGACAATAAGAGACCCCATGGGACACATGAAACCTTCTTCAAAAGTTCAAAATAGTAGGGGTTGACTCAATTTGACTAGAAGTCAAATTTGGTCAACAATAACATCTTGCTTGTCCATTTGCCTAGAAGCTCTTTGTTTGTATGAATCTTTTCAGGGTAGTACATCACAAGATCATGCCACATGGCAAAACATTGCCAACCCACTCACTTGAAGGCTTTGCAATGTATGATTTTGGTTGGGACCACCAAGTCATCGAGATCTTTGCAGTTGGTAATACCAAAACATAATTACAAATGATTTTTTTTGTCAAATGTATATAGTTAGATAGGTACGTGAAATGTGGTTTCATACACAAGAAATTGAATTGTTTGATAAAATGTTTTAATGAATAATGCAAAGGGATGAAGTCGAGATCGTGTCCAGAATGATTTTAATAGGATGGATACCCCTCAGTTCTTAGCTTTTAACTAAAAATCACTATATAAATTAGTGATTCATAAAAATAAAAAAATCTAAAAAAACATTATAGTTGCACAATATGCACAAAATGCAACTCACAAATGCAAGGTTGAGTTCAACAATCCTTCCTTAGCCTTAGCTAAGATGAGGAATGTACAGTAGAAGACTATGGAGGATATAACAAAATATTTAAGATTACTCAGTTTATGGATGCTCCTGGTTATGTTGATCATTCAGGGTGATTTTCATTAATATATTTATCTTTGACATGACATTTGTATGTTTAGGATATATGTCTTATATATATTCATATATTTTATTCTTAATTATGATGAAACTCTCTACATATTATTATATGATTTATATTATTTAAATATTTTATATATAATATGATTTTTTTTAATTATCATATTTTGATATAAATAATTGGCATACTTCATTTTTCATGTTAAAATAGAGGCATATATAATGATTTTTTTTAGAGATTAATCCTTTACAAATACAAAATTTCAAATTTTGGGCACGAACTACTTCAATCTGATATAGATTTTACACATATTACTATGTGTTATTCAAATTATTACAACTTTGATTAAGATTGGGAGCATATATCACAAATTTTGTAGAATTATAAAATATTTCATAAATTTTATAATAATAGATTTATAGGACTCATATTACACAATGTATTATTATGGTGGCAAGAATCTAGAACAATAAACTGCTCTGATACCACTTTGTTAGGACTCGGAAGCACAATTGATTACCATGTACAAGCAACTAAATGCGAAACTTAACCAGAAGTAACAAGTAACTAGAATTCAAAAATAACATAGAATATGAGAGACAATACCCAATTGTATTAATACTCTTCCAGAAAGAAATTACAATGAAGAGATGCCACACTCTTCCACACCTTACAGGCTTCCCACACCAAGTGTACAGTAATTCACTTTCAAGAGTTCACTCTCTCAATTACGGTCCCAACACACAAGTCAAACACGGAGTTGGTGTTCACCTCCAACCAGTCAATATCACTACTACCAATACCACCAATCAGTATCACTACTGTTAGTACACAAGTACTCCACGTACTCCATGATCGAGTACACACACATACTCCAAGTACACAACATACTCCAAGTAGATCTCACCTGATCTTGCTCCTTGATGTGTTGCTAACCTCCCTAATCTTACACACCTAAAAATCAACCTGGTTCTGCACACCTGCAAACCTAGATCTCGCGCGCGCACACACACACACACACACACACACACACACACACACACCTACAGATCAACTGACCTTACTTACACATGTAGATCTCTCTACACCTTGAAGAACCCTTGTCCTTGCCTCACCAAGTCCTTATGATTCTCCAAACCAGTACCCTGATGGATCTTCTACCAGATCTTGCTATCCCGCAGATCTACTTGATCATACACACTCAGCACCCCTGTGGAACTAGGAGGAACACACCTTGCTCTCTTCACTCTAAAAGAGCTAACCTTGCTCTCTCTAACTAGCAAACTTTACAATACAACCCATGAGTCTCTTAAATAGATCTCATGCAAACAATAATTAGACATCCAATTACAATAATTAGATTCACAGCTCAAGACTAAAATTAGCCTTTAACATGCAAACAACTGGTTCATTAACAAACTATTCGTGAACTAACAGTTCTGGAACCACACAGGCGATCGATGTCAGTCCCTGTCTGGCTAGAGATGATCGATGTCAGTCGATATCTGATCGATGTCAGTTGCTCTGCTCACTGGATATGACCAACGTCAGTTGATCAGACCGACATTGGTTGCTCTGCAACTCAACAACCTCTCAACAACCTCCTCCATGTTTGCATCAGTGAAGCTTTTAGCTCTACAACCTAACAATCTCCCACTTGGAGATAAACAGCTGCACTGTACCTATACCTGTACACTATCTAATTTGTTTCCTGGCTTGTATCCCTCTTCAAGCTCAATCCTGAAGACCAACCACCACACAACCTATGGTGTAACACCTGTCATCCAAGTAACCTGCCATATCCGCATCTACAAACCCATGTAGAGAAGTGCCTAACCTTGCATAACATGTCGACCTGCTGGTGGTCCCTCTCAGATACCTGAGAACCCACTGAACTTCTCTCAAGTGCTTCTTTCCTTGATTGGCCACAAACCTGCTGACAACTCCCACTACTGGGGCAAAATCAGGGAGTACACATGTACTCAACCTCATCATGTGATTGGGGACCCTATTCTGTGAACTGTCCATCCATAGGTGTGCTTCCTGGTTCTGCATCCTGCACTACCTTCACACAATCATCCTGTGACAACATCAACTTGTGATCTTCCCTGTCTCTAGGATTACTCATGCCAAAGAATTTCGTTACTCCCAAATTCTTCATGACATACCACTGAACTAACTTTACCTTTAGCTCAGCAACTCCCTGTATGTATGCACCTGCAACAAGCACATCATCCACATACAGTAACAAGATAATGTAGCGACCATTATCTAACCTGGTAAAGAAACCACAATGGTTACAATGACATTGACTAAAGCCGTGCTTTGTCATCCACCTGTCAAACCTGTACCACTGTCCTGTAGCTTGCTCAAGACTATATGACTTGGCCTTCCGTCTCACATATCCATTCTCTCTATTCTTTAATCAAGGAATCCATTCGTCTTTCAGTGCTTTCTTCCAGCTAGCAACCCTACCAAATCTCCCATTTGGTTCTGCATCCTAAGAATCAAATTCCTCATTCATGCCATTCTCTCACTATTTCTTGGATCCTTCCTGATCTACAGTGAGCAACAAGTATAAAAAAGAGGAATAACGAATTTGAGGCTTACTTACCCTTTCAGTCCTCCATATGGGCATTTGAGACTCCTTGACAGCTTGTTGTCCACCCAAAATCCATTCCAGTGACCAACCTCGATCACCACACAGTCTGCATCTAACCGACGTCAGTTCCATGCGACTGTCTTGACTACCAACGCCAGTTTCTTGACCGACGTTAGTGTCTACCATCGTCGATGTCGGTTCCCTGACCGACATCGGTCTTACCCTGCCCGACACCACCGGATTTTGTCTGCACATGACCGACATCGGCACCTGTCTGTTCAACACCGGTTCCTCCTAACCGATGTCGGTACTTGTGTTCTCCTATGAGTGATGACTTTTTACTCGTGAGCTCTCTTTAGATCAAAACCCTATCCAAACTGCCTTGCTTAGAGTTACTCAACCTTCTCCACTGGTCTCTGTCCATCATCTCCTCCATGAACACCAAGGCTTTCCAGTTCTTAAGTCTGTCAAAGACATCTGACTTCCTCTTAATAACATGCATCTCCTTCTTGCTCATGTGACCAAGCCTACAAAGCCACGTCTTCACAACAGAAGAAGAATTAGTAATATAAGTAGATAGATAAAGGATACCTACTTTCTTACCACCTGCTAATTCAAGTGCATCTGATGTGAGAGTTTCTGTGCATCTCTCATCACCCAACTTTCTTGAAGAAATTAGCCACATCTTCAAGACTGGGACCTGCATGACCTCCTTCAACACCCATGTGTTGGCCGTCTGCAATTTCAACCGCACTTCCCCTTTGCCAAAACTTTGACAAGGTACACCAACCCCTAAATAAATCTTTCCAAAGTCTCCATGGACCTTAACATGGAAAAATACTCTATTTTGGGCTGCATGGAAAGAGGCAACCGAATCTATAAAACAAGATTCTACTTTATCCAAGGAACATCCCAGAGCATCTTGTGCAACAACCCCTGCAACATGTACTTCTTCAGTTCCTTCATGCTGATCTTCTACCAACCAACAATATTTCTTTACCTACTCTTTCTTTCCATAACACCGTAATTGACCATTCGTGCCTTTGAATTCCTCCATTCTTAGTGTACTTTCTTCTGCCATTGCTATACTCCCACTCAATCAGAAACCCCTGAGAGTGACCTGTAATCAAACACAAACCTGCTCCCTACAACCTTAGCTCTGATACCAATTGTCAAGAATCTAGAACAATAAACTGCTCTGATACCACTTTTTTAGGACTCGAAAGCACAATTGATTACCATGTACAAGCAACTAAATGCAGACTTTAACCAGAAGTAACAAGTAACTAGAATTCAAAAATAACACAGAATATGAGAGACAATACCCAATTGTATTAATACTCTTCCAGAAAGAAATTAAAATGAAGAGACGCCACACTCTTCCACACCTTACAGGCTTCCCACACCAAGTGTACAATAATTCACTTTCAAGAGTTCACTCTCTCAATTACGGTCCCAACACACAACTCAAACATAGAGTTGGTGTTCACCTCCAACCAGTCAGTATCACTACTGCCAGTACCACCATTCAATATCACTACTGCTAGTACACAAGTACTCCACATACTCTACGATCGAGTACACACACATACTCCAAGTACACAACGTACTCCAAGTAGATCTCACCTGATCTTGCTCCCTGATGTGTTGCTGACCTCCCTGATCTTGCACACCTACAAATCAACCTAGTTCTGCACACCTGCAAACCTAGATCTCGCACACACACACACTTGCAGATCAACTGACCTTACTTACACATGTAGATCTCTCTACACCCTAAAGAACCCTTGTCCTTACCTCACCAAGTCCTTATGATTCTCCAAACCAGTACCCCGGTGGATCTTCTACCAAATCTTGCTATCCCACAAATCTAGCTGATCATACACACTCGGCACCCCTGTGGAACTAGGAGGAACACACCTTGCTCTCTTCACTCTAAAAGAGCTAACCTTGCTCTCTCTAACTAACACACTTTACAATACAACCCATGAGTCTCTTAAATAGATCTCATGCAAAAAATAATTAGACATCCAATTACAATAATTAGATCCACAGCTCAAGACTAAAATTAGCCTTTAACATGCAAACAACCGGTTCGTTAACAAACTGTTTGTGAACTAACAGTTCTGGAACCGCACAGGCGACCGACGTTGGTCCCTGTCTGGCTGGAGATGATCGACGTTGGTCGATATCTGACCGATGTCGATTGCTCTGCTCACTGGATATGACCAACGTCGGTTGATCAGACTAACGTCGATTGCTCTGCAACTCAACAACCTCCTCCATGTTTGCATCAGTGAAGCTTTTAGCTCCACAACCTAACAGGGAGCATATATCACAAATTTTGCAGAATTATAAAATATTTCATAAATTTTATAATAATAGATTTATAGGACTCATATTACACAATGCATTATTATGGTTGCATATGTGTGAAATATGTTCATATTTTCGTAGATATCATGATATATTAACATAGATTGTATAACTCGAAGTATTCAAATTAACAAATAGAATAGCAACTCACGTCATTCTCTATTCATTATAATTCATGTTTATTTTTGAAGTAAATTATATTCAAGTATTACTTAGATTGAATCATATAATCCATTGGTAGAAGACTATTCAACTTTGTTAAGACCCTGTAAGATTATGCTTTTATGCATAAAATATTGAGTTGTGTGGGGTTGAAGTTTGGGCATAACTTGACTTCTAAGCAGCACTTAGATTTGAGGAACCCACAATGGATTCTAATTTTATGCAATACTATTAAGTTGTGTTGGGTTGAAGTTTTGCATTGCTTTACTTTTAGGTACTTTTCATGTTTTAAGAACCCATAATAGATTTTGGTTTTATGTAATGATAATAAGTTGTGTAGGGTTGAAGTTTTGCATAGTTTGAATTTTAGGGATTTTTCATATTTTAGGAACCCATAATGGATTTTGATTTTACGTAGTGATATTGAGTTGTATCGCACTGAAGTTATGCATAACACAATTTCTAAGCACTTCTTTATTTCAAATTAGGGTCAGTGTATATTCAGCTCAACCCTTGATCTTACTCAAGCATCTCCAATGGGACATGATCACCTCATTCTCTATTGTCTCTATAAGACAAGTTCCCAGAGGACATTTGACAATGTGTAATTTAACCAAACTTTAACCTATTTAACATATGCTCAAATACATGACTCGTATTCGCCATTCCTCAACGATTCTCTCATGTACGAGCTTACACCTTCCAAACAATTGTTATTGTTACACATATTATTCCTAACATGAAACTGTATACAAGCTAGTGACTATAGCAGCAGGGTATTCTTTATAAAGTTCAATAATATAAGTTAATTACAAAGGATAAAATTTTGAACATTACACAAAACAATTTCAAAGGTCATGCATATAATCTATCATTTTCATAGGTCATAGCAATAAGTTATGAAGTGTTCTAAGATTAAATATTACACTTATCATTTTTATATTAATTAATATATTTTAAGGTCCACAATACCAATAACATTTTAATTATAATTTGTAAAATAATTTATAACATATGAAACTACCTCATAATCCCAATATATAACAGATATTTTAATATACTTCAAATACAAAACATACGTACCTTACTCTCAACACATCATTCAACAAAATATCCACTACTTCTTCCATCCTTTAAATGTACTGCTGTTTTGCCTTCACTTTCCAAATCCTCTTGATGATTTCCAATAATCGAGGTGATGGGCTGCACAGTAATATAGAAATGAAATGAATGAAATGATTGACAACGTCAAATTAAACATAACGACAACTAAGGAAGAAGCGCTGACTCGTTTGGAGGGACCCATTCGCTACTCGACATATTTATGACAACTAAGCAAATTTTCATAGTCTTTTGACATAGTTATGAGAACGTGTGAAGAAGATATGCTCCTCCTTTTTCATATTCACTATCTTTTAATAATTTATAACCTTTTTTTTATAAAATAATATAATTCCATTTATTTCTTTATTTATATAAACAATTTTTTCCATAATCTCTCCATATACTGACGAAAATGTGTGAAAAAATATGTTCTTTCTTTTCATACCATTCTTTTAAATAATTTATAATATTTTTAATAAAATAATATAACTCTATTTCATTTTATTTTTTATTTATTTTTTCCAAAAAAAAATTCTCCATAATATTTTGAGAAGAGTGCTTTAAATATGAAAAAGTAAATATATTCACAATTTTTTTATGAAATAGATCTTATTATATTTAATAAATAGAACAAAAAAATACAAGACTATTAAAAAAAAGAGAGACATTAAATGGCACACCACAAAGTCCACACACTAGGTCACATCTAAGACAAAATCAGCAAACCATTTAGGTCAAGCCTAGAGGAGATGTATAATATCAAAAAAGAAAGCCACCAAGAACTACACTGCTATTGTAGAAATATTGGTAAAACAAAGTCTTTATCATGGGGATCACCCTAACCAAAAACTGGTAGATCATCCCTAGCAGAAGCAGTGTCCCAACCAAAGCTAAAGTTATTTTGAGCACTTTCATCATAAACTTTTGTATCTTGATTTGTGCGATGACAGAAAATGGCCAAAGCAAGTCGAGGGAACACTTTATCCGAGGGCAGCTACCAACCACCTTACTAACTATTAGGTGGATTATTGCATTTGTGTTACACTGAGAGAATCAGAGAGCCCCACCCCTTAGCATAAAGTGAACGCGAAGGCAAAAATCCCTATACTCCACAAGGAGTAGGGGGAGGAGAGTGATGCCTCAGAGGAGAACCCTAGGAGTGACTAAGAGAACACCACCATGACTGACTGCCGTGAAAGCCATCCCATAAAGGGCCACTACCACCTTTTGTTGGTATATTCCTAAGTGGGGAAGGTGGCAGGGGATCCACATTGCATGGGGAATCCCCCCAATGATGAAGTAAGCTTTGCAAGTGCTCAATCTCCATAATTTTTTTATTAGTTTATGCTTGAATTTGCAAAATAATATTAGAGATAACCATAGACTTATTATAGATAGAAAAGTGATTGTCAGCAATAACATTAGACAATAGAGTTGAATTCCTTTATTTCCATATCCAAAACAAGATTTTCACTTTGAAATCATGTCAAACTTGGGTGTACTAAAGCAACATCTTAGGACTGTCACCGAGGAGAATATGATGTCAGCTAAAAGGCTCAGGACAAAAAGGTTTGAAAAAATCATGGATCCATGACTAGGTGCCTTGGGCCTTAAAACAAAACCAAACAAGTCCATAAAAGTATTTGAGTGTTTGTAAAATGGGCAAATGGGATGCACCACCCCTAACTGAACTAGTCTTCTCCTAATAGGAAGACCTTGGTGCAATATACACCAAGCAAAATGAGCAAGCTTAGGTTCGACACAAGTAGGCCAAACAATTTGAAATCATCTACCCTAGATTGCAAGTGGTGAACAAATATTCCATCGTAAATTGAGCTTATCCACCATAGGAAAATGTGGCAAAAGCCATTCATACCCTTTATGAGCAGTGTAATTTTGGAAGGGGATGTCAACATACCATTTCTAGTCCTTTCACCAAGAGCAAGAAGAGGTGACTGTGTTTTTGTGAAGCAAATTAGTAGGAATCGCTTATGATCTCCTCATAGAACTCCTTGTATTTAGAGGAATGTTTAAATTTCACTTTGAATTCATCCCAAGTAAGCCAGAATCGAGAGTGTTTACAAACCAAATCTTGCACAGTACTAAATCCTCTTCGAAAGAACTTAAGAGAATGAATTCATAACACCTCAACAAGAGGAATAACATGATGATTGATAATAGGGGACCACTAAAGAGAATGCCAGTTGATAGAAAGACCGTCTATAAACCTCGAACTATTCTACAACAACTAAGATTTAAATTTTTTCTAAGCTTTCCAAATGCTTTTAATCACAAAATACCCAACAAATTATATCAAGTCTGTAAGAGTAAGCAAATTAGCAAAACCTAAACCTTTCCAAATTAAACAACCATGCACGTATCTTTAAAAATGAAATTACAGATTAAAACTTTCCAATATTCATTTCTTTCAAGAAAACAAACAATCTATCAAACCCATACCTCTCAACTCCTAGGGAAGGGAGGTGACATCAGCCCCGCTTTTAATGTTTGTAACGGGAAACGTGATTGCTATATTGGGCATAAATAATATGTGCAAGCACTCCCTGGACATTTCTTTTTATTACAAAAATAAGATTATCTTTTGCGCATCACACTTTGTGATTGACACAATTGGTCTCACTTTGACCGCTAAAGTAAAAGCAAGGGAGAATGTTCCGCAATTATATAAAATAGTAAATGAAAACGACACCACTGTATAGTGGAGAAATCTCTCACAAGTCCCAACTCTAATCAAACACGCAACTGCGTTTTTTTCTGATAAAACTTGGAGCAGCCCATTGGTTCTCCAGTTTTCATTTAGAAAGTTGCCGAAACTCTTAAAATTTCCTTCCTTTGTTTATTATAATACAAGTCAATCCTACCCATTTCTGTTACCAACCGCATTATCAAAAAATGGACGGCTTAATGGAATTCCACGTCTTAGGACTTCATGCATTTCAATTTCAAATTTACTTCTCCATCTTCTTTGTTTATTTGGGCGGATTTGCCATTATAAATAGGGCTCTCCATACACAAGTTCATACAAACCATCCTAAGCATTTTCATCTCACTCTACATCTTCAACTGTTAAAACAGTTTCTAGTTTATTTCAATGGCTTCTTCTACATCTTGTAGAGAACTCTATGGCATTTTACTGTGTATTTTGTTGCAATCCTTTTTCCATTTCTGCTGTGCAGACCCATACGCGGATTCTAGGGCTACATACTATGGCAGTCCAGAATGCCTTGGAACCGATGGTACACAAACCAGTAATTTACGTATAGTACTTTAATTGCATTAGGGATCAAATTGTTAGTAATAATTTTATATTTATGTCACCTTACAGGCGGAGCGTGTGGGTATGGGTCGTACGGAAGACATTTGAATGGAGGAGATGTAGCTGCTGTAGCTCAGCTCTATAGAAATGGCACCGGATGCGGAGCTTGCTACGAGGTGATTACATAAATAAATGCTTAGGAATAATATAAATATAATATGTTTTAAAGTTTCAGAGGACGATTATCTTTGTATTTACATGATAGGTTGGGTGGTTATGAGAGTTTGCCCTGTGAAATTATAGTTGCAAAGCTTTTTATTATAGAGTTAATAGATTAGGTGGATAGAATGCTTCTCAGGTTTAGTATTAAGGACGAGAGGTATTCATTCTACTAAATTTATCTGAGGTACAATCTCGATTTTTTTTTTTTAGTGTTTCTTCGAATTTGTACCTTAATGAATGGTTAAATAATACCTTTTAAATCATCATCTTCATTGTTAGACTACAACCCACCTGTAGATTTTATTTTCACTAAATATAATAGGCGTTTAATTTGAACAGGTGAGGTGCAGCGATGTGGAATTGTGCAGAGAAGAGGGAGTGAAAGTGGTGGTTACAGACTACGGGCAAGGCGACCGCACTGATTTTATTCTGAGCTCTCATGGATACACCCAGCTTGCACGAATCGACAAATCTAAAGAATTGGTGTCACTGGGTGTCGTGGACATCGAATACAAACGGTGAGGATTCAGAACAATTCATTTTTGCTGGTTAATCCTCTAATTCCGAAAAAAAATATTAAATGTTAATTTTATGAATGAATCAGAATATCGTGCCACTATCCGGGCTACAACATCATGTTAAAGATCGACGAAAGCAGCAACTTTCCCGACTATCTGGCATTGCAATTTTGGTATCAGGCAGGCCAAAAAGATGTCCTCGCGATTGAACTTTGCCAGGTGTGGAAGATGCATTGCACGGCGATTGGACATTATTGTGTATCTTGTGATAATTCAAAATTCTGACTGTGATTTGCATAATGGTATCGCATTGCAGGAGCAAAGCTACGAATGGAAGGCGATGTGCAGAAGCCATGGTGCCGTGTGGGACGTGGTGACACCGCCCAAGGGAGGAACTCTCTCTGTTCGATTTCTGGTGAGCGATGAAATCAACGGCCAGGAGTGGAAATCAGCTGCAAACATAATTCCCGCTAATTGGAAGGCTGGAGCAATCTATGACTCAGGAATTCAGTTGGATTAATAACATGTTAGCTTGAAAACTTCGTATTAAAGCATGCAAAAGTTAAGAAGTTAAGATCTCTATTATTCGTTTAATGGTCGGCAATAAAATAGCTGAAGCTATGACAGTAATAAAAAGAGTAATGAAAATTTTATGATTGCATTTCCATATTCTTTGCGTCCTATTAACAGGGGTATAAATTTTTAAATGAGATTTCAATATTTCTATTCACTATACTTCAAAACTATGAATTTAGCCGTGTTTTAATTGGTCACTTCTGTTACGTTCACCTCCATGCGATGATAAACCCGCTTATTCGATGATTCTATCATTATTATTATTTTTTAAGAAAAAATCAAAAGTTGCTAAAGAAAGTAGGAGATTGCATACAGTGCCATAATTCTGTTTTTTGCTTCTCGCTTTTTTCTCTCAACGAGAATTGAAAATAATAACCGCTTACGACCTTTAAGCATTAATAACAATAATAATTGAATAAAAAGAAAAGAAAAGAAAAGAAAGAGGTTCTATAGATGGTGTAAATTGACTTGCATTTGCATTTCAAAGATATTTTTACGATAATCTTCGGTCTAGTCTCATGAAGTTGCATATTTTGAAATTTTATTATTGGAGTGTTTTAGTAAAATTATTGTTAAGAAAAAATAATAATTTATATGAGGTGACAAAGTGTAGTAGTTGATTGGTATTCATGGCTTACATATTTTGTTGGAGGAATAAATGCGACTCAAAACAAGGAAACCTCGGTAAAGCATGACAAGTCAAATAATAACCAGAGAACTCCATAAGAAACAATGAGATATTAAGCACATGCCATCACACTAGAAAGAAGAGGTGGAAGATTATTCTTAGGCGGTTGAGATCTCCAAGGAAAAGGCTTAGTATAGGGAAAATCAAAAACCACCAATCCATCCATGGGATCTGGAAGAGCCAAAAAAACAATAATAGCCTACCGATGAGGAGGCTGCACCACACTACCAACGAGCCGAGACCAAGAGTAGACAAACCCCATCAACATGGACCAACAACATATTTCCCACAAACCCCCTCGAGGAGGAGGGGTAAAGAAACGACTATGAATACGTGAACATGTCCATTAGTGTCTACGTGTCAGTAGTGGAGAGCCTTATGGTGGACAATCTGAAGGGAGATGCCACTCATAGAAAAGGGAACACTCTGCTAATAGTTAAGCAGCTCCTGTAAATACCTGAGTTCCATGGCCACCTTTTCAACATGGGCTTGAATCTGCATAAAAGTCAAAGATATCAAAGCAACTT
The DNA here is from genome assembly GCA_037957365.1 of Torreya grandis. NCBI lineage: Eukaryota > Viridiplantae > Streptophyta > Pinopsida > Cupressales > Taxaceae > Torreya > Torreya grandis. The sequence goes on along the minus strand of JARHVA010010335.1, from coordinate 82,801 downwards.
ATCGTTAATGGTAAAATGACAAGATATTTATTCACTGTTAAACAAAGTAGAATTTATAGCTTTCTATAATTAAAGCAGAATAATATATATATTAGCGAATTTATCAAATCCCCAAAGAGAGATAAATGCCATGAAAAAGTTTCAGGATGAAAGGTCTAAAAGAGATTGTGTATCCATTGCCAAGAAAATTGAGCATTGGGACATGTCCAAAAGACATGCTTGAAGGACTTTGGTTTGGAATAAGTTGGACACTTGGGTTGAACATGTCCAAGATGAGAAATATGCTCTCCAAGAGGAAGGTCATGATAAACCAAATACCAGAGAAAATAAGTGAGCTTGGGTTCAAGTTTAACAATCCATATTCTATTGAGTCAAGCAAGCCAAGTCCTGGCCCAGAAATTAAGATTCCAAAGACTATTAGACTTACCCAAAGTTGGAGAGAGTGAACTCATGAATTTATACAATATGCCTAGAGAGCAGTTCTTGAAATGAGTATCAAAATTCCATTTCCAATCTTTCAAACAAGCATGTGGAGATTGCATCGCATTTCTAAATCCTTCATAGTTTGAATTCCTTTCTTTAAAAGTCTAAAAGCTTTCATATTAGGTGATTCTACTAGAATGAGAATAATATTTGTCATAATAGGATATCACCATAGGTTATGGTCATTTAAGTAAAAATCAGTACAAAATCCATCTCCAACCCATTTTAAGTAGGGTTTGATAGGTTCAAAAGCTTTCCAAATATTTTACCAATAAAAGATTCCTCAATTTTAATTAGGGTAGGACTGATCACAAATGTGTGGAAACAAATGTTTTTCTAGCTATACTTACCATAGGGAGATCCAAAAGAAATATAATATCATAGGAGAATTTTCCAAGATTCATTGCCTTCAACAGCTCTAACAACCCATTTATCATAAATAGCAACTCTTTGTCTATAAATATCAAAAATTGCCATACTTCTTTTACCACGAATTAAACCTTGGAATGTTTGCTTGGAATTAGACTAGATAAAATATCTAATATTCTTTGCTAATTTGAAATGTGAGGCTTTAGTGGGAGTTTGACAATAGGCATAGTAAACATGAGTAGAACCTAGAATCTTAATACACACTTGGAATTTCCATGAATAAAATAGGGGCTTGATGACCCAATACTCAATCTTTTTCTCCACTTTATTCATGACATAGTGCCAAAGATCAGTAGGAAAACTATTGAAAGCAAAGAGAATGTACAAAAATTTCAATTGCTCCCCTCGATGAATCCACTTCCACTTGTAATGGTATAACCATTCTATCATGGACATCATACTTTGCTTGAAGCGCTATGTTTTATTCCACTGTAAGTTGGAACCAAAAGCTTAGCAAAAAATGTTCACGTGATGCAAGGCCTCCTTAAATTTTTTTATTGATATTCAAGTGTATGAAAATTATTGTTAGAAAAATGGCAATTGATGATTTGAGACTATCAAAATTATCAGGAGGAATGATGTCCCTGATGAGACTTCGCTCAAATCTATAAGCCAAAAGATAACCAAGAGCCTCAACAAACAAAACATATAATGTTTATCTAAGAGGAAAACCTTGTCGTGTAGAATAGAAGAGACCAAGACTATCAGACTTAAACCCATTGACAGTGAGACAAGCTGATTCATCCAAGAATAGAGTTTGGACAGTTAAAATAATGAATTGGCTAAAGCCAAGAGATTGAAGCATAACAAAAATAAAATGCTACTTGATCTTATCATAAACTTTTTGAAAATATAATTTGAGAAAAATGGTTCGCTAACGAGAGGTTCTTCTCCACTCCATCCCTTCCCAAACATAAATAAGGATTTCTAAGATATATCTATTTTTGATAAAGCTTGTTTGTTCTGGTCTAAAAATGGAAGGTAAAATGTGCTAGAGGTAGTTAACAATAAATTTAGCAAGGATTTTATGTGATACATTAAGTGTGATGGGGCACCAATTGGTGACAACCTCAGTGTCGTCATCGTTGGTAATAAATTTAGTGTTTCATTTATTAATAAGATAACCCAAATATTTTTTCTATAAATATTTTTTGTAAACTTGTAGCAAATTAAGTCCGAAAAAATCCAAAGTGGCTTTATAAAATTCATAGGGGAACCCATCAATGCCCAAACTTTTAGCATTACTCATATATTGCAAGGCATGAAATAGATCATCAAGAGATAAAGGAGCATAATGTAATTCTAGGTCGACGAGACTGAGCTTGCAAGGAACAATATCTAAACATTTTTTCAAAGCTTGAGCTCTCTCCATTATTTCCTCTTGGGATTGAAAATCTAGTTTATGGTAGTCCAAAAAAGTAGCAAAGATGTTAGGGATAGTAGTAAGTCTTAGTTGAACTGAGTTGATGTCCTTGATCTAATATCAAGCTTGCTTAGCTCTAAGAGTCTTAAATAATTCTTTAAATACCTTATCCCCAATTTTGAGCCAATGGAGCAAGCACAAATTTGTGCCCCTCTAACCACATGACTGTCTGAAACTTTTATTTTAAGTTTAAGAGAGACAACAAGGGTCTACAATTGAGATAAGGAGAGAAGAAAATATATGGTATTCATTGAGCACAATGCCATCTAGCCACTTCCGAACTCAAACTATTTGTTTACCATATTGATAGAAAAAGGTGGTGGTGAAGATGATTACCTCATTCCACCACTCAATCTAATTGGTAGTGTAAGACGGAAGTGGTGCAATATTCCAAACTCTAGCTGTAACCACCCATCGGGACTGACTAAAAATTTACTACAAAATTATTTATTTTTCTATTAGAAATCATATTACTAAATCCTCTTCAAAATAATTTAAGAGAATAAATTCATGACACCTCAACAAAATGAATGACATGATAATTGATAATAAAGGACCACTAAAAAGATTGCCCAAACCATTCCACCACAACTAAAGTTTAAGTTTTTCCTAAATATTTAAAATACTTTTAATCACAAAATTTCCAACATCTTTTTTTATGACGCTATAAGAGTAAGTAGGTCAGCAAAATCTAAACCTTTCTATGTTGAATGACCACAAGGGGTGCCTTCAGAAATGTAATTATGAATTAAAAATTTCCAATTTCATTTCTTTCTACGGTATAAACAATCTATTTAACACAGAAAGGCAAGCCTTGACAAGAAATTTCTTTCAAACCCATACCTCCCGGGTCCTAGGAAGGGCCGGAGAAATTTAAAATTTGATAAATCAATAAAAATAAATAATATGTGAAAAATAAAATATCCTTGAAGTCTTTGGTTATTAAAGGTTAAAATAAGTTTATCTTTTGCGCTTCAAACTTTGTGATTGACACAAATGGTCTCACTTTGACCGCTAAAGTAAAAGCAAGGGAGAATATTTCCCAATTATATAAAATAATAACTGAAAACGACACTACTGTATAGTAGAGGAATCCCTCACAAGTCCCAACTCTGATCAAACATGCTACTGCGTTTTTTTTCGGATAAAACTTTGAGCAGCCCACTGGTTCTCCGTTTTCATTTAAAAAGTTACCGAAACTCTTAAAATTTCCTTCCTTTGTTTATTGTAATACAAGTCAATCCTACCCATTTCTATTACCAACCGCATTATCAAAAATTGGAAATACCTCATACTCCTAATATATAACAGATATTTTACTATACTTCAAATACAAAACATACTTACCTTACTCTCAACAAAATATCCACTACTCTTTTGCCTTCACTTTCCAAATTCCCTTGATGATTTCCAATAATCGCGGTAATGGGCTGCACATTAATATTGAAATGAATGAAATGATTGACAACGTCAAATTAAACAAAACGACAACTAAGGAAGAAGCGCTGACTCGTTTTGAGCGACCCATTCGCTACTTGACATATTTATGACAACTAAGCAAATTTTCATAATCTTTTGACATAGTTACGAAATATATGGTCCTCCTTTTCATATCCCCTATCTTTTAATAATTTATAACTTTTTTTTATAAAATAATATAATTTCATTTATTTGTTTATTTATATAAATTTTTTTTTCCATAATCTCTCCATATACTGACGAAAATGTGTGAAAAAAATATGTTCTTCCTTTTCATACCATTTTTAAAAATAATTTCTAATATTTTTTATAAAATAATATAACTCTATTTCATTTTAAAAATATAGATTCTTTTTTCCCCAAAAAAAAATTCTCCATAGTATTTTGAGAAGAGTGCTTTAAATATGAAAAAGGAAATATATTCACAATTTTTTTAAGAAATAGATCTTATTATATTTAATAAATAGAGCAAAAATATACAAGGTTATTAAAAAAAGAGATATTAAATTGCACACCACAAAGTCCACACGCTAGGTCACATCTAAGACAAAATCAACAAACCAATTAGGTCAAGCCTAGAGGAGATCTATAATATCAAAAAAGAAAGCCACCAAGAACTACATTGTTATTGTAAAAATATTGGTAGAACGAGGTCTTTATCATGGGGATCACCCTAACCAAAAACTGGTAGATCATCCTTAGCAGAAGCAGTGTCCCAACAAGAGCTAGAGTTGTTTTGAGCACTTTCATCCTAAACTTTTGCATCTTGATTTGTGTGATGAGAGAAAATGGCCAAAGCAAGTCGAGGGAACACTTTATCCGAGGGCAGCAACCAGCCACCTTACTAACTATTAGGTGGATTACTGCATTTGTGCTACACTGAGAGAATCAGAGAGCCCCATCCCTTAGCATAAAGTGAACGCGAAGGCAAAAATCCCTATACTCCACAAGGAGTAGGGCGAGGAGAGTGATGCCTCAAAGGAGAACCCTAGGAGTGACTAAGAGAACACCACCATGACTGGTTGCCGTGAAAGCCATCCCATAGAGGGCCACTACCACCTTTTGTTGGCATATTCTTAAGTGGGGAAGGTGGCAGGGGATCCACATTGCACGGGGAATCCCCCCAATGATGAAGTAAGCTTTGCAAGTGCTCAATCTCCATAAAAATTTTATTAGTTTATGCTTTTGCAAAATAATATTAGAGATAACCATAGACTTATTATAGATAGAAAAGTGATTGTCAGCAATAACATTAGACAATAGAGTTGAATTCCTTTATTGCCATACCCAAAACAAGATTTTCACTTTGAAAGCATGTCAAACTTGGGTGTACTAAAGCAACATCTTAGGACTATCATCAGGAGAATACGATGTCAGCTAAAAGGCTTAGGACAAAAAGGTTTGAAAAAATCATGGATCCATGACTAGGTGCCTTGGACCTTAAAACAAAACCAAAACAAGTCCATAAAAGTATTCGAGTGTTTGTAAAATGGGCAAATGGGATGCACCACCCCTAACTGAACTAGTCTTCTCCTAATAGGAAGACCTTGGTGCAATATACACCAAGCAAAATGAGCAAGCTTAGGTTTGACACAAGTAGGCCAAATAATTTGAAATCATCTACCCTAGATTGAAAGTGGTGAACAAATATTCCATCGTACATTGAGCTTATCCACCATAGGAAAATGTGGCAAAAGCCATTCATACCCTTTATGAGCAGTGTAATTTTGGAAGGGGATGTCAACATACCATTTCTAGTCTTTTCACCAAGAGCGAGAAGAGGTGATTGTGTTTTTGTGAAGCAAATTAGTAGGAATCACTTCTGATCTCCTCTAGAACTCCTTGTATTTAGAGGAATATTTAAATTTCACTTTGAATTCATCCCAAGTAAGCCAGAATCGAGAGTGTTTACAAAACAAATCTTGCACAGTATTAAATCCTCTTCGAAAGAACTTAAGAGAATGAATTCATAACACCTCAACAAGAGGAATAACATGATGATTGATAATAGGGGACCACTAAAGAGAATCCCAGTTGATAGAAAGACCGTCTATAAACCTCGAACAATTCTACAACTACTAAAGTTTAAGTTTTTTCTAAGCTTTCCAAATGCTTTTAATCACAAAATACCCAACAAATTTTATGAAGGCTGTAAGAGTAAGTAGGTTAGCAAAACCTAAACCTTTCCAAATTAAACAACCATGAAATATCTTTAAAAATGCAATTACAGATTAAAACTTTCCAAAATTCATTTCCTTCAACAAAATGAACAATCTATTTGACACAAAGAGGTGAGACCTCTCAACTCCTAGGGAAGGTAGGTGACATCATCCCCACTTTTAATGTTTGTAACGGGAAACGTGATTGCTATATTGGGCATAAATAATATGTGCAAAGCATTCCCAGGACATTTCTTTTTATTTAAAAAATAAGATTATCTTTTGCGCTTCACACTTTGTGATTGACACAATTGGTCTCACTTTGACCGCTAAAGTAAAAGCAAGGTGGAATGTTCCTTCAATTATATAAAATAGTAATTGAAAACGACACCATTGTATAGTGGAGGAATCCCTCACAAGTCCCAACTCTAATCAAACACGCCACTGCGTTTTTTATCTCATAAAACTTTGAGCAGCCCACTGGTTCTCCGTTTTCATTTAGAGAGTTGCAGAAACTCTTAAAATTTCCTTCCTTTGTTTATTTTAATACAAGTCAGTCCTACCCATTTCTGTTACCAACCGCATTATCAAAAAATGGACGGCTTAATGGAATTCCACGTCTTAGTACTTCATGCATTTCAATTTCAAATTTACTTCTCCATCTTCTTTGTTTATTTGGGCGGATTTGCTTATAAATAGGGCTCTCCATACACAAGTTCATACAAACCATCCTAAGCATATTCATCTCACTCTACATCTTCAACTGTTAAAACAGTTTCTAGTTTATTTCAATGGCTTCTTCTACATCTTGTAGAGAACTCTATAGCATTTTACTGTGTATTTTGTTGCAATCCTTTTTCCATTTCTGCTGTGCATACCCATACACGGATTCTAGGGCTACATACTATGGCAGTCCAGAATGCCTTGGAACCGATGGTACAAAAACAAGTAATTTACGTATAGTACTTTAATTGCATTAGGGATCAAATTGTGAGTAATAATTTTATATTTATGTCACCTTACAGGCGGAGCGTGTGGGTATGGCTCGTACGGAAGACATTTGAATGGAGGAGATGTAGCTGCTGTAGCTCAGCTCTATAGAAATGGCACCGGATGCGGAGCTTGCTACCAGGTGATTACATAAATAAATGCTTAGGAATAATATAAATATAATATGTTTTATTTTTTAAGTTTCAAGAGGACGATTATCTTTGCATTTACATGATAGGTTGGGTCGTTATGAGAGTTTGCCCTGTGAAATTATAGTTGCAAAGCTTTTTATTATAGAATTAATAGATTAGGTGGACAGAATGCTTCTTTGGTTTAGTATTAAGGACGAGAGGTATTCATTCTACCAGTACCACGGCTTTATTTTTTTAGTATTTTTTCGAATTTGTACCTTAATGAATAGTTAAACAATACCTTTTAAGTCATCATTTTCACTGTTGGACTGCAACCCACATGATAGATTTTGGATTTTGGATTTTATTTTCACTAAATATAATAGGCGTTTAATTTTAACAGGTGAGGTGCAGCGATGTGGAATTGTGCAGAGAAGAGGGAGTGAAAGTGGTGGTTACAGACTACGGGCAAGGCGACCGCACTGATTTTATTCTGAGCTCTCATGGATACACCCAGCTTGCACGAATCGACAAATCTAAAGAATTGGTGTCACTGGGTGTTGTGGACATCGAGTACAAACGGTGAGAATTCAGAACAATTCATTTTTGCTGGTTTAATCCTCTACTTCCGAAAAAATATATTAAATGTTAATTTTATGAATGAATCAGAATATCGTGCCACTATCCGGGCTACAACATCATGCTAAAGATCGACGAGAGCAGCAACTTTCCAGACTATCTGGCATTGCAATTTTGGTATCAGGCAGGCCAAAAAGATGTCCTCGCGATTGAACTTTGCCAGGTGTGGAAGATGCATTCCACGGCGATTGGACATTAGTGTGTATCTTATGATATTTCAAAATTCTGACTGTGATTTGCATAATGGTTTCGCATTGCAGGAGCAAAGCTACGAATGGAAGGCGATGTGCAGAAGCCATGGTGCCGTGTGGGACGTGGTGACACCGCCCAAGGGAGGAACTCTCTCTGTTCGATTTCTGGTGAACGATGAAATCAACGGCCAGGAGTGGAAATCAGCTGCAAACATAATTCCCGCTAATTGGAAGGCTGGAGCAATCTATGACTCAGGAATTCAGTTGGATTAATAACATGTTAGCTTGAAAACTTCGTTTTAAAGCATGCAAAAGTTATGAAGTTAAGAACACTATTATTAGTTTAATGGTCGACAATAAAATAGCTGAAGCTATGACAGTAATAAAAAGAGTAATGAAAATTTTATGATTGCATTTCCATATTCTTTGCGTCCTATTAACAGGGGCATACATTTTTAAATGAGATTTCAATATTTCTATTCACAATACTTCAAAACTATGAATTTAGCCGTGGTTTAATTGGTCACTTCTGTTACGTTTACCTCCATGCGATGATAAACCCGCTTATTAGTTTTCTAAAAGTCGATGATTCTATCATTATTATTATTTTTAAAGAAAAAATCAAAAGTTGCTAAAAAAAAGGTAGAAGATTGCATACAGTGCCATAATTCTGTTTTTTGATTCTCGCTTTTTGCTCTCGACGAGAATTGAAATTAATAACCGCTTACTGCCTTTAAGCATAAATAATAATAATAATAAAAAAGAAAGAAAAAAAGAAAAGAAAGAGGTTTTATAGATGGTGTAAATTGACTTGCATTCTCATTTCAAAGATATTTTTACGATAGTTTTTGGCTTAGTCTCATGAAATTGCATACTTTGAAATTTTATTACTGGAATGTTTTAGTAAAATTATTATTAAGAAAAAATAATAATTTATATGAGGTGACAAAGTGAAGTAGTTGATTGGTATTCATGGCTTACATACTTTGTTGGAGGAATAAATGCAGTTCAAAACAAGCAAACCTCAGTAAAGCATGACAAGTCAAATAATAACCGGAGAACTCCATAAGAAACAATGAGATATTAAGCACATGCCATCACACTAGAAAGAGGAGGTAGAAGATTATTCTTAGGCGATTGAGCACTCCAAGAAGAAGGATTGGTACAGACAAAATCAAGAACAAACAATACATACATGGGATCTAGAAGAGCCAAAAAACAATAATAACCCACCCATGAGGAGGCTGCACCACACTACCAACAAGTCAAGACCAAGAGTAGACAAAATCCATTGACATGGACCAACAACATATTTCCCACAAACCCCCTGGAGGAGGAGGGGTGCAAAAATGACTATGAATACATGAACATCTTCATTAGTGTCTACATGTCAGTAGTGGAGAGCCTTATGGTGGACAATCCAAAGGGAGATGTGGCTCATTGAAAAGGGAACACTCTTCCAATGGTTAAGCAGCACCTATAAATCCTTGAGTTCTTGGCCACCTTTTCAACATGGGCTTGAATCTGCATAAAAGTCAAAGATATCAAAGCAACTTGTCGTTAATGGTAAAATGACAAGATATTTTTTCATTGTTAAACAAAGTAGAATTTATAGCTTTCTATAATTAAAAGGGAATAACACACACACACATATGTGTGTGTGTGTGTGTGTGTGTGTGTGTGTGTGTGTGTGTGTGTGTGTATGTATATGTGTATGTGTATGTGTATATGTATATGTGTATATGTATATGTATATATGTATATGTATATGTATGTGTATATATATAGGTATGTATGTATGTATATGTATATGTGTGTGTGTGTGTGTGTGTGTGTGTATCAATTTAATGAATCCCCAAAAAGAGATAAATGTCATGAAAAAGTTTCAGGGTGAAAGGGCTAAAAGAGATTGTGTATTCGTTGCCAAGAAAATTGAGCATTGCGACATGTCCAAAAGATATGCTTGAAGGAATTTGGTTTGGAACAATTTGGACACTTGGGTTGAACAAGTCCAAGATGAGAAATATGCTCTCCAAGAGGAAGGTCTTAATAGACCAAACACTAGAGAAAATGAGTGAGCTTGGGTTCAAGTTTAGCAGTCCATATTCTATTGAGTGAAGCAAGCCAAGTCCTGGCAGAGGAATTAAGATTGCAATGCCTATTAGGCTTACCCAAAATTGGAGAGAATGAGCTCATGAATTTATACAAGCATGTGGAGATTGCACTGCATTTCTAAATCCTTCATAGTTTGAATTCCTTTCTTGAAATGTCTAAAAGATTTCATATTAGGTGATTCTACGAGAATGAGAATAATATTTGTCATAATAGGATATCACCATAGGTTATGGTCATTGAAGGAAAAATCAGTACAAAATCCATCTCCAACCCATTTTAAGTAGGGTTTGATAGGTTCAGAAGCTTTCCAAATATTTTACCAATAAAAGATTCCTCAATTTTAATTAGGGTGGGACTGATCACAAATGTGTGGAAACAAATCTTTTTCTAGCTAGACTTACCATAGGGAGATCCAAAAGACTTATAATATCACAGGGGAATTTTCCAAGATTCATTGCCTTCAACAGCTCTAACAACCCATTTATCATAAATAACAACTCTCTATCTATAAATATCAACAATTTTCATACTTCTTTTACCACGAATTAAACCTTGGAATGTTTGCTTGGAATTAGACTAGATAAAATTTCTAATATTCTTTGCCAATTTGAAATGTGAGGCTTTAGCGGGAGTTCAACAATAGGCATAGTAAACATGAGTAGTACCTACAATCTTAATACACACTTGGAATTTCCATGACCAAAATAGGAGCTTGATGACCCAATACTCAATCTTTTTCTCCACTTTATTCATGACATAGTGCCAAAGATCAATAGGAAAACTATTGAAAGAAAAGAGAATGTACAAAATTTTTAATTACTCCCCTCAATGAATCCACTTCCACTTGTAATGGTATAACCATTCTATCATGGGCATCATACTTTGCTTGAAGAACTGTGTTTTATTCCATTGTAAGTTGGAACCAAAAGCTTCGCAAAAAATGTTCACGCGATGCAAGGCCTCCTTAAAAACTTTTATTGCTATTCAAATGTATGAAAATTATTGTTAGAGAAATCGCAATTGATGATTTGAGACTATCAAAATTATCAGGAGGAATGATGTCCCTGATGAGACTTCGCTCAAATCTATAAGCCAAAAGATAACCAACAGCCTCAACAAACAAAACATATAAGGTTTATCTAAGAATAAAACCTTGTCGTGTAGAGTAGAAGAGGCCAAGACTATCATACTTGAATCCATTGATACTGAGACAAGCCAATTCATCCAAGAATAGAGTTTGAATAGTTAAAATAACGGATTGGCTAAATCCAAGAGATTGAAGCATAACAAGAATAAAATGCTACTTGATCTTATCATAAAAATATTAAAAATATAATTTGAGAAAAATGGTTTGCTAATGAGAGGTTCTTCTTCACTCCATCCCTTCCCAAACATAAATAAGGATTTCGAAGATATATCTATTTTTGATAAAGCTTGTTTGCTTTGGTCTAAAAATGGAAGGTAAAATGAGCTAGAGGTAGTTAACAATAAATTTAGCAAGGATTTTATGTGATACATTAAGGAATGTGATGGGGCACTAATTAGTGACAACCTCAGTGTCGTCGATCTTGGGAATAAATTTAGTGTTTCATTTATTAATAAGAGAACCCAAATATTTTTTCTATAAATCTTCTTTGTAAACTTGTAGCATATTAAGCCCGACAAAATCCAAAGTGGCTTTATAAAATTCATAGGGGAACCCATCAATGCCCAAACTTTTATCATTACTCATATATTGCAAGGCATGAAATAGATCATCAAGAGATAAAGGAGCGCCATATAATTCTAAGTCAATGAGACTGAGCTTGCAAGGAACAATATCTAAACATTTTTTCAAAGCTTGAGCTCTCTCCATTATTTCCTCTTGGGATTGAAAATCTAGTTTACAGTAGTCCAAAAAATTAGCGGAGATGTTAGGGATATTAGTAAGTCTTAGTTGAACTGAGTTGATGTCCTTGATCTAATATCGAGCTTGCTTAGCTCTAAGAGGCTTAAATAATTCTTTAGAGACCTTATCCCCAATTTTGAGCCAATGGAGGCAAGTACAAATTTGTGCCCCTCTAACCACACGACCGTCTGAAACTTTTATTTTAAGTTTAAGAGAGACAACAGAGGTCTACAATTGAGATTCAAATAGATTACACTTAAGGAGAGAAGAAAATATATATTCATTGAGCACAATGCCATCTAGCCACTTCTGAACTCAAACTATTTGTTTACCATAATGGCATAGAAAGGTGGTGGTGAATATGATTACCTCATTCCACCACTAAATCTAATTGGTAGTGTAAGATGGAAGTGGTGCGATATTCCAAACTCTAGCTGTAATCACTCATCGGACTGACTAAAAAATTATTTATTTTTCCATTAAAAATCATATTACTAAATCCTCTACAAAATAATTTAAGAGAATGAATTCATGGCATCTCAGCGAGATGAATGACATAATAATTGATAATAAGAGACCACTAAAGAGAATCCCAATTGACAGAAAGATCATATCTAAACCCCAAACCATTCCACCAAAATTAAAGTTTAAGTTTTTCCCAAAATTTTCAAATACTTTTAATCATAAAATTTCTAATATTTTTTTTGTGGACACTATAAGAATAAGTAAGTTAGCAAAATCTAAATCTTTCTAAGTTGAATGACCACGAGGGGTGCCTTCAGAAATGTAATTATGAATTAAAACTCTCCAATTTCATTTCTTTCAACGGTATAAACAGTCTATTTGACACAAAAAGGCAAGCCTTGACAAGAAATATCTTTTCAAACCCATCAAATTTTAAGCTCGACAAATCAATAAAAATAAATTGACACCATTCCCCACTTTTAATGTTTGTCATGGGAAACGTGATTGCTATATTGGGCATAAATAATATGTGCAAAGCATTGCGTGGGTATTTCTTTGGTTAGGATAAGATTATCTTTTGCAGTTCATACTTTGTGATTTGACGCCACAATTGGTCTCACTTTGACCGGTAAAGTAAAAGCAAGGGAGAATGTTTCCCAATTATATAAAATAATAAGTGAAAACGACACTACTGTATAGTAGAGGAATCCCTCACAAGTTCCAACTCTGATCAAACACGCCACTGCGTTTTTTTTGGGATAAAACTTTGAGCAGCCCACTGGTTCTCCGTTTTCATTTAGAAAGTTGCCGAAACTCTTAAAATTTCCTTCCTTTGTTTATTGTAATAAAAGTCAATGAAAGTTGCCCATTTCTGTTACCAACCGCATTATCAAAAAATGGACGGCTTAATGGAATTCCACGTCTTAGGACTTCATGCCTTTCAATTTCAAATTTACTTCTCCATCTTCTTTGTTTATTTGGCCGGGTTTGCTTATAAATAGGGCTCTCCATACGCAAGTTCATACAAACCATCTTAAGCATTTTCATCTCATTCTACAGCTTCAACTGTTAAAATAGTTTCTAGTCTATTTCAATGGCTTCTTCTACATCTTGTAGAGAGCTGTGTAGCATTTTACTGTGTATTTTGTTGCAGTGCTTTTTCCATTTCTGCTGTGCAGACCCATTCGCGGATTCTAGGGCTACATACTATGGCAGTCCAGAATGCCTTGGAACCGCTGGTACACAAACAAGTAATTTGCGTATACTCCGTTAATTGCATTAGGAATAAAATTATTAATAATAATTTTATATTTATGTCACCCTACAGGCGGAGCGTGTGGGTATGGCTCGTTTGGAAGACATTTGAATGGAGGAGATGTAGCTGCTGTAGCTCAGCTCTATAGAAATGGCACTGGATGCGGAGCTTGCTACCAGGTGATTGCATAAATAAATACTTAGGAATAATATGAATATAATATGTTTTCTCTCTTAAGTTTCAGACGACCATTATCTTTGTATTTGCACATAAGGTTGGGTGATTATGGGGTTCTTTTTGTGAAATTAGAGTTGTAAAGTTCTTTATGGTAGAGTTAATAGATTAGGTATATAAAATATTTTTTTGGTTTAATGTTAAGGATGGAGAGATATTTATTTCACCAAATTCATCTGTGGCACAATTCCAACCTATCTCTTTTCAGTGTTTTTTAGAATTTATACTTTAATGAATGGTTAAGCAATACTTTTTAAATGATCATCTTCACTATTAAATTGCAACCCATTCAATAAATTTTAGATTTTAAATTGTACTATCACTAAAGATAATATGCATTTAATTTTAACAGGTGAGATGCAGCGATGTGGAATTGTGCAAAGAAGAGGGAGTGAAAGTGGTGGTTACAGACTACGGACAAGGCGACCGCACTGATTTTATTCTGAGCTCTCATGGATACACCCAGCTTGCACGAATCGACAAATCTAAAGAATTGGTGTCACTGGGTGTTGTGGACATCGAGTACAAACGGTGAGGATTCAGAACAATTCATTTTTGCTGGTTTAATCCTCTACTTCCGAAAAAAAATATTAAATGTTAATTTTCCGAATGAATCAGAATATCGTGCCACTATCCGGGCTACAACATCATTTTAAAGATCGACGAGAGCAGCAACTTTCCAGACTATCTGGCATTGCAATTTTGGTATCAGGCAGGCCAAAAAGATGTCCTCGCAATTGAACTTTGCCAGGTGTGGAAGATGTATTTCACGACGATTGAACATTATTGTGTATCTTATGATAGTTCAAATTTCTGACTGTGATTTGCATTATGGTATCGCATTGCAGGAGCAAAGTTACGAATGGAAGGCAATGTGCAGAAGCCATGGTGCCGTGTGGGACGTGGTGACACCGCCCAAGGGAGGAACTCTCTCTGTTCGATTTCTGGTGAGCGATGAAATCAACGGCCAGGAGTGGAAATCAGCTGCAAACATAATTCCCGCAAATTGGAAGGCTGGAGCAATCTATGACTCAGGCATTCAGTTGGATTAATAGCATGTTAGCTCCGAAACTTTGTTTTAAAGAATGCAAAAGTTATGAAGTTAAAACACTATTATTGGTCGACAATAAAATAGCTGAACCTACGATACTGATATGTATCTGACATAAAAAGAGTAATGAAAATTTTTGTGATGACATTTCAATATTCTTTGCGTCCTATTAACAGGGGTGTAAATTTTTAATTGAGATTTCAATATTTCTATTGACAATACTTCAAAACTATGAATTTAGCGGTGGTTTAATTGCTTATGTTACGTTTATTTAATATTTAAGTATTGAAATGTTATAAAAAAATAATAATAATAATAATTTATATGAGGTTATAAAATAAAGTAGTTAGTTGGTATTTATGGTTTATATTTTTTTGTTAGAGGAATAAATTTGGTTCAAAACAGGGAAATATTGTTAAAGCATGATAAGTCAAATAACAACCAAACAATTACATAAGAAACAAGATATTAAGCACATACCACCACACTAGAAAGAGGAGGTGGAGGATTAGCCTTAGGCGGTTGAGCAATCCAAAAAGAAGGCTTAGCAAAGAGAAAATAAAGAGCCACCAATCCATCTATGGAGTCTCAAAGAACCAGAGAAATAATAATGCTCAGTAGGAAAACTATCAAAAGAAAAGAGAATGCAAAAAAAAATTAATTGCTCCCCTTGATGAATCCACTTCCACTTGTAACAGTATAACTATTCTATCATGGGCATTATACTTTGATTGAATCACTATGTTTTATTCTGTTGTAAGCTAGAACCAAAATCTTAACAAAAAATAGTCATGCAATGCAAGGCCTCCTTAAAATATTTTTATTGCTCTTCAAGAGTATGAAAAGTATTGTTAGAAAAATGGTAATTGATGATTTGAGAATATGAAAAGCGTCAAGAGGAATGATGCCCCTGATGAGACTTTGCTCAAATCTATGAGCCAAAAGATAACCAATATCCTCAACAAACAAAACATATAAGGTTTATCTAAGAGGAAAACCTTGTCTTGTAGATTAGAAAAGGCCAAGACTATCAGACTTGAACCCATTGATAGTGAGACAAGTTGATTCATCCAAGAATAGAGTTTGAACAGTTAATATAATGAATTGGCTGAAGCCAAGAGATTGATGTATAACAACAATAAAAGGCTAATTCATCCTATCATTAATTTTTTCAAAATATAATTTGAGAAAAATGGTTCGATGACGAGAGGCTCTTCTCCACTCCATCCCTTCCGAAACATAAATAAGGATTTCTAAGATATATCTATTTTTGATAAATCTTGTTTGCTGTGGTCTAAAAATGGAAAGTAAAATGAGCCAGAAGTAGTTAACAAAAAAATTAGCAAGTATTTTATGTGATACATTAAGGAAGGTGATGGGGCACAAATTGGTGACAAGCTCAGTGTTGTCGGCCTTGGGAATAAATTTAATGTTTCCTTTATTAATAAGATATCCCAAAGACTTTTTTCTATAAATCTTCTTTTTAAAATTGTAGCAAATTAGGCTCGACAAAATCCAAAGTGGCTTTATAAAACTCATAAGAAAACCCATCAATGCCCAAATTTTTATCATTACTCGTGTATTTCAAGGTATGGAATAGATAGTCAAGAGATAAAGGAGCGTCACATAATTCTAGGTCAATAAGATTGAGCTTGCAAGGAAAAAACATCTAATTTTTTTTTTTCAAAGCTTGAGCTCTCTCCATTGTTTCTTCCCGGGCTTGAAACACTAGCTTATAGTAGTCCACATAAGTAGCAGAGATGTTAGGGATATTAGTAAGTCTTAGTTGAGCTAAGTTGATGGCCTTGATCTAATCTCGATCTTGATTAGCTCTAAGAGGCTTAAATAATTTTTATAGAGACCTTATCCCCAATTTTGAGCCAAAGGAGGCGAGCAAAAATTTGTGCCCCTCTAGTCACATGGTTGTCTGGAACTTTTATTTTAAGTTTAAGAGAGGCTAAAAGGGTCTACAATTGAGTTTCAAATAGATTACAGTTAAGGATAGAAGAAAATATATGGTATTCATTGCGCATAATCCCATCTAGCTGCTTCCGAACTTGAACTATTTGTTTACCATAATGGTAGAGAAAGGTAGTGGTGAAGATCATTACCTCATTCCACCACTCAATCTAGCTAGTAGTGTAAGACGAAAGTGGTGCAATATTCCAAACTCTAGCTGTGACCACCATTGAGGTTGACTAAAAATCTACTAAAAAATTATTTATTTTTCTATTAGAAATTAGATTACTAAATCCTCTTCAAAATAATTTAAGAGAATGAATTCATAGTACCTCATTAAAATGAATGACATGATAATTGATAATAGGGGACCACTAAAGAGAATCCCAGCTGATAGAAAGACTATATCTAAACCCCAAACCATTCCACAATAATTAAGATTTAAATTTTCCCAAATTTTTCAAATACAAGTAGGTTAGCAACACTTAAACCTTTCCAAATTATATGACCACAAGAAGTACATTTAGAAATGTACAACAACATGAACAATTTATTTGACATAGATGTTTTTCAAACCCATATCTCCCGGTTCCTGGGAAAAGCTTTTTTATGGGAAACATGATTGCTATATTTTTTTAAATTGAAAACCTATTTTTTTAAAAACTTATGGGAAACATGATTGCTATATTTTTTTAAATTGAAAACCTATTTTTTTAAAAACTTGGGGAGACCTTCTAGACCCATGAAAGCAATGCCCCTTGAGAAGTCAACTACTAATAATAAAAGAGACTCAAACACAGATCTCATAAATAAAACTGACCTTCCTTACCGTTAGATCACCGCCACAAGAACAACATGATTGCTATATTGAACATAAATAATATACACAAAACATGCCTAAATTTATCGGAAAAATAAAATCTCCTTAAAGTTTTTGGTTATTAAAGGTCAGGATAAGATTACCTTTTGCGCTTCAAACTTTGTGATTGCCACACTTGTCTCACTTTTGTCTCAATTAGAAAAAATAGTAACTGAAAACGACACCATTGTATGGTGGAGGAATCCCTCACAAGACCCAACTCTAATCAAAAACGCCACTGTGTTTTTTTCCAGATAAAACTTTGAGCCGCCCATTGGTTCTCCGTTTTCATTTAGAAAGTTGTCGAAACTCTTAAAATTTCCGTCCTTTGTTTATTGTAATACAAGTCAATGAAAGTTGCCCATGGTACAATTTCTGCCTTATTTTTTTATTTTATTTTATTTTTATTTTTTATTTTTTATTTTTTGTGTTTTTTTTAAATTTATATTTTAATGAATGGTTAAACAATACCTTTTAAATCATCATTTTCATTGTTGGACTACAACCTACCTGATAGATTTTAGATTTTGAATTTTATTTTCACTAAATATAATAGGAGTTTGATTTTAACAGGTGACGTGCAGCGATGTGGAATTGTGCAGAGAAGAGGGAGTGAAAGTGGTGGTTACAGACTACGGGCAAGGCGACCGCACTGATTTTATTCTGAGCTCTCATGGATACACCCAGCTTGCACGAATCGACAAATCTAAAGAATTGGTGTCACTGGGTGTTGTGGACATCGAGTACAAACGGTGAGGATTCAGAACAATTCATTTTTGCTGGTTTAAACCTCTACTTCCGAAAAAAACATTAAATGTTTATTTTCTGAATGAATCAGAATATCGTGCCGCTATCCGGTTACAACATCATGTTAAAGATCGACGAGAGCAGCAACTTTCCAGACTATCTGGCATTGCAATTTTGGTATCAGGCAGGCCAAAAAGATGTCCTCGCAATTGGACTTTGCCAAGTGCGGAAGATGTATTTCTCCACGATTGGAAATTATTGTGTATTTTATGATAATTCAAAATTCTGACTGTGATTTGCATAATGGCATCGCATTGCAGGAGCAAAGTTACGAATGGAAGGCGATGTGCAGAAGCCATGGCGCCGTGTGGGACGTGGTGACAACGCCCAAGGGAGGAACTCTCTCTGTTCCATTTCTGGTAAGGAGTGGAAATCAGCTGCAAACATAATTCCCGCAAATTTAAAGGCTGGAGCTTAGAATAGCTGAAGCTATGACAGTAATATGTATATGACATAAAAAAGAGTAATCGAAAAATTTATGATGACATTTCAATTTTCTTTGCGTTGTATTAAGATGGGTATAAGTTTTTAAATGAGATTTCAATATTTCTATTGACAATACTTCAAAACTATGAATTTAGCCGTGGTTTAATTTGTCACTCGTGTTACGTTTACCTCGATGCTATGATAAACCCGCTTATTAGTTTTCTAAAATTCAATGATTTTATCATCATCATCATTATTAATCAAAAGTTGCTGAAAAAAAAGGTAGGGGATGGCATACACTGCCATAATTCTGTTTTTTGCTTCTCGCTTTTTCCTCTCAACGAGAATTGAAAATAATAACCGGTTAGTGTTTTTGGGTATACGATCAAAATAAAATAAAATAAAAAAATAAAACAAAAATGTTATATAGATGGTCTAAATTGAATTGTATTCGCACTTCAAATATATTCTTACGAGAATCCTCATCTTAGCCTTGTGAAATTGTATACTTGAAATTTTACTATTGGAATGTTTCAATAAAATTATTATTACGAAAAAATAAAAATTTATATGAAGTTATAAAGTAAAGCTATTGGTTGGTATTCACAGCTCACATTCTTTGTAAGAGGGATAAATTTAGTTCAAACCAAGGAAATGTCGGTAAAATATGACAAGTCCATTAACAACCAAATAAATACATAAGAGACAACAATATACTAAGCACATTTCACAACACTAGAAAAAGGAGGTGGAGGATTATCCTTAGGCAGTTGAGCACTCCAAGAAGAAGGCTTGGCAGAGGGAAAATTAGGAGACACCAATCTATCCATAGGATCTAGAAGAGACAAATAAACAATAATGCCTCACCCAAGAGGATGTTGCATCTGTCAGGGGATCTATCTCTACCAATTAGAGCACAATTGATTACTTTCTTATAAGCAATTAAACACAGAATTATACCAGAATGATAAAGTAACTAGAAACTTGAGACAACAAAGAATTTGAGAGACAATACACACTCTTGTATTCAATATTACTAGAAGAAAATACAAATAAGGAAGATGCCACTTCTTCCTCCACCTCAAAGGCTTGCCACACCTCAAGGCCTTCTTCTCTCTCTCCCTTGCTCAACACAACAACTCTAAAGCCTGAGTTGCTATCCCTCCTTGAATGCTTCAGCTGATCTCCTTGACCTTACACCTGTAGATCTCCTTGACGTTGCTAGCTTCAATGCTTTTACTTGCCTTCTTGCTTAATTACAATACATGCCTTATGGGTCTTTAAATAGGATCCCATGCTTACAAAAATAGAAGTCTAACTACAATAATTAGACACGCAGCTCGTGACTATAATTAGTCATTTGACATGCAAACACTCGCTTCACTTAACTGACTGTTCGTCAACAACAGTTCTGGAAATACACAGGCGACCGACGCCGGTCCCTGCTTGTCTGGTGCTGATGACGTCGGCCGACTCTCTGTCATCACCGGTCTCCTTCTCCACTGCATCTGACCAATGTCGGTCATATTGCCGACGCCGGTGGCTCTGGTTCTTCAGCATCCTTCCTTGTGTTTGCAAATAATTGAAGCTTTTAGCTCCACACCATAACAATCTCCCACTTGGAGATAAACAACTGCAACTTGTACCTATACTTGTACACCATCTATTTTGTTCCTTAGGCTCCGTATCCCTCTTCAACGTCACTCTTGAAGACCAACCACCACGCAAACCTGTGATGCAATACCTGTATCTTATGCCACAAGAATTTTGCTGCTCCCAAATTCTCCATGACACACTTCTGAACCAACTCTACCCTTAGCTCAAAAAAGCTCTCTGTATATGAAACCCTGCAACAAGTAACACAATACAGTAACAGGATAATGTAGCTAATATTATCCAACCTGATAAAGATAAAATACAATGGTCAAACCTCCATTGTTCTGCAGCATACTCAAGACCATATACCATAGCCTTCTGTCTCATGTGTCCATCCACTCTCTTCTCTAAAACGGGAATCCATCCCTCTATCCAGTGCTTCCTTCTAGCTGACAACACTACCAACAATTACCTGTTTGGTTCTCCAAGGACTCACACTCTTCGTCCATGCCAAGCTCCCACTGTTTCTGGATTCTACCTGCATTGGTTCTTCCATCTTCCTAGTTCATGACTATCAGTAAGCAATATAAAGAAGGTGAACAACGAGTATGAGGTTCGCATACCTTTCCTGACCTCCACATGGGTGTTTGAGACTTATTGATTCACCCAACATCCGTTCCAGTGACCGATATTGGCCATCTCCCAGTCTGCTCCTGACCGATGTCGGTTCCCTGCACTGACCCTGACTGCCGACGTCGTTTCCCTGGCCGACGCCGGTGCCCCCTCTTGCCGATGTCGGTCCTTATGACTGACGTTGGACTTCTCCTGCCCGACCTACCGACCCTGCTGGTCTGCACATGACCAATGTCAGTATTTGGATGACTGACATCGGTGCCAAGCTGCCGACATCGGTCTCTGTGTGTTCCTGTAAGTGATGAAATTTTCATCCGCAAGCTCTTCTTGGATCAGACCTCTGTCCATGCTGCCCTGCTCAGATTTATTCAGCCCCTGTGACTGATCTCTGTCCTTCATCTCCTTCGTAAACACCAAGGCTTCTTTGTTCCTGTCAAAAGCATCAAATTTTCTCTTTCTGTAATGAACTGTATCTATGCTTTCCAAATTTGAACACATACCTTTTGAATCAAGAACTTCCATTCCCTTCCTATTCTTGTGACCAAGCCTATTAGGCCACATCTTCGAATCTACACCAAAAGTAGAATCAGTAATACAAGTAGACAGATAAAGAGTATCTACTTTCTTACCTCTTGCTAGAACAAGTGCTCCCTTGGTAACCTTCCAAGAATCCGCTGTGAGGGTTATTGTGCATCCCTCATCTCCCAACCTTCCTACAAAAATCAGACTCTGCTTCAGAATTGGAACATGCATGACCTCTCTCAACACCCACGTGTTGTCAATCTGCAATCTCAACTGCACTTTCCCTTTGCCAACTATCTGACAAGGTGTACCATCCCCTAAGTAAAGAACTCCAAAGTCTCCCTGTTCATACTCATAGAACAAATCTCTGTTTGGGGATGCATGAAAAGATGAACCAGAATCTAAAATCCATGATCCTACCTGACTCTCTGAAGAAAGTATGAGAGATCTTGCATCACAATATTTGCATCCTTTGCTTCTTCCATACCTGCATGTTGATTCTCTTTATATCTCAACCAACACTCCTTCATATGTCCTTTCTTTCCACAAAACTAGCAGGTAATACCTTTGGACTCGGATCTCCTTCCCGACCTTGATTTCCCTTGCTCAACCTTCTCCCTTTGCCTTCCCCTGCTTTTTGCACTTAGAGCATTCCCTGATGATTCACCTGTGCTTCTCCTGTGTATTTCTTCATTCAAGATCACACTCACAACATCATCAACTTTTAAGATTTTAGAAGTAGATGCAGAATTACTTACTGCCATAACCATACCGTCCCAACTTTCAGGCAAAGAACATAAAATTAAGAGAGCCTTTACCTCATCATCAAAAACAATATTGATTGAAGCTAGTTGGTTTACCAAACCATGGAAATCACTGAGATGAGTATGTACCAATCCACCTTCCTGCATTTGCAAAGTAAATAGCTGCTTCATAAGATATACCTTATTAGAAGCCGAGGGCTTTTCGTATAAATTCACCAAGGACTTTATCAACTCTTCCGTTGTCTTACACTGTGATAAGCTGAAAATCACAGATGATGCAAGGCTCAACCTTATGGAGCTGAGAGCCTTCCGATCAAGAATGTTCCATTCTTCATCCTTCATATCTATGGGCTTGCATGCAACCCCACCCAACGGTAAGTACAAATCCTTATGATACAAATAGTCCTCAATCTGCATCCTCCAATGTTGATAATTCTTGCCATTAAACTTCTCCATTCGTAGTCTACTTTCTTCTGCCATTGCTAAACTCCCACTCAATCAGAAAACCCTGTGAATGACCTGTAATCAAAAAACAATACCCTGCTTCCTGCAAACTGTAGCTCTGATACCACTTGTCAGGGGATCTAGCTCTACCAATTATAGCACAATTGATTACTTTCTTATAAGTAATTAAACACGGAATTATACCAGAATGATAAAGTAACTAGAAACTTGAGACAGCAAAGAATTTGAGAGACAATACACACTCTTGTATTCAATATTACTAGAAGAAAATACAAATAAGGAAGATGCCACTTCTTCCTCCACCTCAAAGGCTTGCCACACCTCAAGGCCTTCTTCTCTCTCTCCCTTGCTCAACACAACAACTCTAAAGCCTGAGTTGCTATCCCTCCTTGAATGCTTCAGCTGATCTCCTTGACCTTACACCTGTAGATCTCCTTGACCTTGCTAGCTTCAATGCTTTTACTTGCCTTCTTGCTTAATTACAATACATGCCTTATGGGTCTTTAAATAGGATCCCATGCTTACAAAAATAGAAGTCTAACTACAATAATTAGACATGCAGCTCGTGACTATAATTAGTCATTTGACATGTAAACACTCGCTTCACTTAACTGACTGTTCGTCAACAGCAGTTCTGGAAATACACAGGCAACTGACGTCGATCCCTGCTTGTCTGGTGCTGCCGACGTCGGTCGACTCTCTGCCATCGCCGGTCTCCTTCTCCACTGCATCTGACCGACATCGGTCATAATGCCGACACCGGTGGCTCTGGTTCTTCAACATCCTTCCTTGTGTTTGCAAACAATTGAAGCTTTTAGCTCCACACCATAACAGCATCACATTGCTAACAAGTCGAAACCAAGAGCATATGAACCCCACTAGCACAAACCAATGATAGATTTCCCCTCACTACCCACCCCCGATTGAGGAGGAGGTGGAGAAATGACTATGACTACGTGAGCGTCTCCATTAATGTTTGGGCATTGGTGGTGGATAGCCTTGTGGTTGACAATATGAGCGGATGTGGCTCATAGCACAAGGAGCACTCTGCCAATGGTCAAATAGCTCCTATAAATACCTAAGTTCCATGGCCACCTTTTCAGTATGGGCTTGAATCTGCATAAAATTTGAAGATATCATGTTTTTTCAATGTTAAATAAAGTAGAATTTCTATCTTTCCATAATTGAAGCATAATAACATCTTTGAAAAAATTCATAAAAAAGATATATATGCCGACAAATTTACCAAATCCCTAAAGAGGGACAAATGCCATGACAAAGGTTCAGGATGGAAGGGTTGAAAGAGACTGTGTATCCATTATCAAGCAAATTGAGCATTGTTAAATGTCCAAAAGATATGTTTGAAGCACTCTGATCTGAAACAAATTGGACACTTAGGTTGAGCAAGTCCCAGATGAGAAAGATGATCTCAAAGAGAAAGGTCTTTATAAACCAAACACTAGAGAAAATGAGTGAGCTTGGGTTCAAGCTTAACAATCCATATTCTATTGAGTCGAGCAAGCCAAGTCTTAGCCAAGGAATCCAGTTTTAAATTAAATTTAGCTTTTAGCAAATGCCATGGAATCCAACCACGGGGTGAGACCAAATTCTTCACAATTTGAATTCCTTTCTTGAAAAATCTCAAAGCTTTCATAAAGGCAATTGTGTTAGAATGAGAATAATATTTGTCATAATAGGAGACCACCATAGGTTATGGTCATTGAAGGAAAGACCACTATGAAATCCATTTCCAACCCATTTTAAATAGGGTTTGATAGATTCAAAAAAAATCCAAATTATTTTACAAACAAAAGATTCCTCAATTTTAACTGGGGTAGGAGTGATAAAAAATGTGTGGAAACCAATGTTTAACCAAATAAACATACCATGGGGAGATCCAGAAGAAATACAATGTCATACGAGGTTTTTTTAAGATTCATTATCTTCAACAGCTCTAACAACCCATTTAACACAAAAGACAATGCTTTGTTTATAAAAATCAATAATCGCCATACCTCCTTTATTCCAAATGGAACCCTTGAATATTTTCTTAGAATTAGACCAAATAAAATATTTGATATTCTTTGCCAATTTGAAAGATGAAGCTTTAGAGGGGGGCTAACAATAGGAGTGGGAAACATGATCAGTAACTATAATATTAGTACACACTTGTAATTTATATTATTAAAATAGGGGTTTAGTAACTCAATACTCAACCTTTTTCTCCACTCTATTCATGACATAGTGCCAACGCTGAGTAGGGGAACTATCAAAAGAAAAGAGAATGCACAAAAAAATTAATTGTTCCCCTCGATAAATCAACTTCTAATTGTAACAATATAACCACTTTGTCATGGGCATCATACTTTGCTTGAAGCATTGCATTTTATTCCATTGTAAGCTAGAACCAAAATCTTTACAAAAAATGTTCAAGCAATGCAAGGCCTCCTTAAAATATTTGTATTACGCTTCAAGAGTATGAAAAGTATCACCAACAAAATAGAAATTGATGATTTGAGAATATCTTACAAGAAGAATCATGCTCCTGATTAGACTTAATTCAAATATATGAGCCAAAACATAACCAAGAGACTCAACAAACAAAACATATAAGGTTTGTGCAAGAGGAAAACCTTGTCATGTAGATTAGAAGATGCCAAGCCTATCAGACTTGAACCCATTGATAATGATATAGATGGAGACATCAAAGAATAGAGTTTGGATAGTTGAAATATTGAAGCATTAAAGAATAAAAGGCTACTTGATCCTATCATAAACTTTTTCAAAATATAATTTGAGAAAAATGGTTCACTGACGAGAGGCTCTCCTCCACTTCATCCCTTCCTAAATATAAATAAGGATTTCTAAGATATATCTATTTTTGATAAAGCTTATTTGCTCTAGTCTAAAAATGGCAGTAAAACGAGCTAGAGCCTTTTGGCAATAAATTTAGCAAGGATTTTATATGATAAATTAAGGAAGGTGATAGGGTACCAATTGGTGATAAGTTCAGTGTTGTCGGGCTTGGGAATAAATTTAATGTTTATTTTATTAATAAGAGAGCCCAAAGAGTTTTTCTATAAAGCTTCATTAAAAACTTTTAGCAAAATAGGCCCAACAAAATCCTAAGTAGCTTTATAAAATTCATAGGGGAACCCATCAATGCCCAAAGCTTTATCAGTACTCATGTATTACAAGGTGTGGAAGAGCTCATCAATAAATAAAGGAGCATCATATAATTCTATATCAGGGAGACTGAGATTCCATGGAACAACATCAAAACAATTTTTCAAAGCTTGTGCTCTTTCCATTGTTTCCTCCTGGGATTGAAACACTAGTTTATAGTAATCCATAAAATTAGCAAAGATGCCAGGGATAATATTAAGTCTTAGTTGATTTGAGTTGATGGCCTTGATCTAGTCTCGAGCTTACTTAGCTCTAAGAGGATTAAATAATTCTTTCGAGGGGTTATCCCCAATTTTGAGCCAATGGAGGAGAGCACAAATTTGTTCCCCTCTAGCCACATAGCTATCTAAACTTTTATTTGATGTTTAGTGATGTTTCAATGGTCTACAATTGAGAGTCAAATGGATTACGGTAAAGGAGAGAAGAAAACATATGGTATTCATTGAGCACAATGCCATCTAGTCACTTCCAAACTTGAATTATATGTTTATCATAATGGCAAAGAAAGATGTTGGTGGAGATGATTGCCTCATTCTGCCACTCAATCTAACTAGCAGTGTAAGATGGAAGTGGTGTAGTATTCCAAACTCTAGATGTAACCACCCCTTGGGATAACTAAAAATATATTCAAAATTTATTTATTTTTCCTTTAGAAATCAAATTACTAAAACATTAAGTATTATACTTGGTAGCATGTTTATACTGCATAGCCAATCACACAACCACATTCTATTTGTTACAATTTGATACATATGCTACAACAGTTTTCATTATGCCCAATATTACATTAAATCGTAATAATTACTCACAAAGAGGTCCATATAATAAAAGTACGTAGTGGTACATAACATGTATTTTAAATATACAAACTGAGTAGTATTTCAAACTCAACTATAATAGTGTAATATATAACATATTAAGAAATAAATGAAACCACCACTGTAAATATGTATAATAAATGCTCATTAATGTCACAACTTTTATTATTTTTATAAAATCATATAATGGTGTCAATTTACACAATGCATTAATATAATAACATATCACTGTAGATAATAGTCGTGAGTGTATATTTGTAATAAATTAGATCCAGTTGTAAGGGGGGAGAAAACATCATCTCAGAATTTTTCTCCAATCATACACTGATGGTCCCCCACACTCCTCCACATTGCGAGTGGCCCTTCCCTTCACGAAGGGGTAGATAACACTAATGTGAATGTTAGAAATTAATCCATAATAGTGTGTTTTAATTTCATGTTTACATGCAGTAATCATACAAACTAGGGATACGTCTTGTATGAATATGACATCATACATGCATGCAATCTAGAGGTACATGTAAACAAATAATGTGTACAACTATAACATTACTTTGGCTAAAATTTTCATTATAGTTATAAAAAAAAATTGTGTCAAATCCACTCACAACCATAATCCTTCTACACGTGTCATCATATATAATAACTAATAACGAGAACCATTATATGAAAGCCACCCTTATTTACTTATTATCATTTATCATGGATAATGAATCATAAACATACCTTAAAAAATAAAATAAACAGAAAAACACATTCTAAACAATCTAAATAACTACAATATATTTTATGTAAATATGTAACAAATTTCAGCATTATAAATTTCAACCATAAAAAATACAATTTTCACACAAACATTTTAAAATACTATGCTGTATACATTCATTATTAATTCACCAAAAATTATACATCACAACACCAAATAATCTTTCCAATATACTTAAGCCATAACTATAGTGATATTCACAATTGTACTCCAAGTAGTAGATTTCCAACATATATGCATATGCACACTTAATAAGTTATCAATCTTTAAAATATTAAAAAAATGACATCACATACGATATATCCAAAAACAAATCTGCTCAGAATCCCCATTGACCCCTATGATAAATGGCTATAGCTTCAAGGTCCTACAAGCCCACAAAATGGCATGCTAAATATTTCACCATGATTTGAATGTTAACAAGTATAAATCCTCATCGTCAATTAATAGAAAAGAAATATTATTTTATTAATACTCATATTGATGTAAAACCTTTCCTAAGTCAAACTTACCCCAAATATCTCTAAACTAATATCATTCGGGACCTTCTAATTGCATAACACTTCCCGAACTGGTATCAAAGATTTTTAAAGAACACTACAAGTCTATATTGAGTGTTATGAATGTCTAAATTCCTTCAACTAATCAAACGGTAAAGAAAAATATATTCAACTTAATGACAATTATTCTATTATCTTTTCACCTATACCTTAGCACATTCCAAATCATAATAACCATCCTAACATTTACTCATCTAGTTATAATTATAGGACCTTCCCCTCATTAAAGCAAACAAGCAATTATTACATCCATCTATACATTCGAATTAGATCATTCATTTTATACTTAAACAAACATCAATCATCAAGACCTTTAATTTTTAGTTAATACTTATTTAAGATTGGGTTTATTTATAAGTTCCTATTAGAATTATTAAATTATTTTATATTTGACAATAGAATAAATAAAGGAAGAACTATTTGTATCGGTCACCTTTTGAGAATGTAGTTAATGACTACGATAAATAAACTAAATAGATTTACAATTGAAACTCACTTAAACACCATTTATTAATGATTAATTATCTAGGTCAAAATGATGCAATGAGTGAATGTTTAGTTTTGAGCAACTAAGGTAAACCAAAAAAATTAACGTACATCCAAATAAGAAGAAATAAAACATGATGCTACAACTGTATATAAATCTTGGGTGCCACTATTCATATTATAAAGTTTTCCAAAAACATAACTCATTGTCAATGAATTAGTAACTACAATTAGTTCTTTGTTTAACACACAATAACTTTGTATTAAAAAGTGTTTTTAACCTTACATGTTTATAAAAATCAAGCTACAGGTTCTTATTAACATCTCAAAGTAAATGAGACCTAGTTTAACCATGTAAGTGGCTATTGCCACCATTTATAAGTCATAGATCAATGGAATCGACTTGAAACTACTTAATTTACATCTAGCACTTTTGAAACCTCCTTCCACAAATCTATTTTTAAGAGTATAATAGGGTCAATATGATCTACATTATGGCCTTGTGGGTAAGGGCATTTGTCCTTAACCCTAAGCCCATAATGAGGGTTTCCAAATAAAAATATGTACAATGAATAGAAAAATATAATTTTATAGAAAACAAGTATTTATAATAACCTACTAAAATGAAATCTCAATGTTTTTCAATCACCATATTTCATAAAAAATAAATCCAATAAATATTTGACAAGATTCATTAAATTGAAACCCCAGAAAAAACTTCTCATATGCTAATCTATGTTGTAGTACATTTCACATAAAAAATTTACTTATTTAACTAACAAGATATAAAATACAATAGCACTTAACAAACACATTTTATTTTGTTTTAAAAATAAACCCAAATCATTCAATTTGTTACTTTCCTGCTATAAAAAATAGAGGCCAAGAATCCTCTTCAAAAGCATGTTCTTCTCTTCTTTATTTTACCAATGCCCTTTGCTAAACCTTCCATTATTTTTTATCTACCAGTTCCTCATTGGCCACCATTACTACTCTATGGCCTCTTTCTCAAATGGAAATTTACCATTCTCCCAAACATGCCATGAATTTTAAGGCAAACATTTGCCATGACTTTTAAGGCAAACATTCTTTTTGTTCTGCCCAAGTAAAAATGCACTAGGCTTCTCCATCGAATCCTTGCCAACTACTATTCATTTATTTTCCCAAAATAATAATACACAAGCAATATCTTATGAATTATAAACCCTAACCATGATTTTTCCAAAACCAATAGCAATAATATTTTAATCATTATAAAAGCTACATAGTAAAATTCTTATATATACCCATGCAAATCTTATTATACACCAGACCAAATTTTTAATTCATCTATGTGTGCCATAAGGGTCTAAAGTCCCCTTGGGGTCTAAGGATATCAAAAGGTGATTTTCTATTGTTATTAATGAAAACACATGTTATGGCCACTAAACCCTGAAGACATAACAAACAAACCTCCATATGAATCAAATACTACTATGCCTGATTAAATGAACTTGTTTACTTAATTTAATAAAGGTTATTACTCTCACAACTGAATGCACTCAACACGTGACTCAACAAATCAGCATCATAAATAACCATGCATGTACACCAAATGAAGATGAGTTTTTATTAAGACAATTAAGTGCAATCAGTGATTAACTTAGCATAATCAAACATTCAACAACGAAATAAACAATCATCACAAAAACAATTATGTATGCATAGAACTATTTAAACAACAACACATTAGGAAAATAAGACATCAAGAAAAAATCATAAGTGTGTGTGTGATTGTTCTGGATTTCCTTATTTCTACTTATAGATACTATCATCTATTGCTATTTCCCATATGATGCTCTCCCCCCATGAATTTGTTGTAGGGCACACTATCTTGAATCCACTTCATCAAAAAAAGATAACTAGTCTGAATCATGTGAAAAAGAGATAAATGATATAAATACAAAGTAAACATTTTAAATGAATTGTTACCTAATCATGAAATCACTTCAATATATAGTTATCAATACCATAGTACTACTAAAAAAGTTATGTGTGTGTGTGTGTGTGTGTGTGTGTGTGTGTGTGTGTATAGTGTGTGTGTGTGTGTCTATATATATATATATATATATAGACACACACACACATCTACGTGCACCAATATCATCAAATAGATGCCCATGAATTGAATTAGCAATGGAATTAAAATAAGTAAACAAAATATTTTTTATTTTATTTATCAGTTAGCTAAATTAATAATTCTAATGTATATTTAAAAGTTACTACTTATTTATAAGGAGTGGTACACATTTTTTAACATTGTTCCTCCCTAAAAGGGTCATTGTCCTAATGATGTAAGAGAAAAACATGTATGAAAATAGATATTGTTTAGAAAAACATATCAATAAAAAGATGAGGAAATAATTTTCGAAACTCTTTAAGGTCCTCCCAAGTGGCACTTTTATAGAATATTAGTCTACTAGAGCTTGCATTATGATATTTATCTATTGTGCAAGCAGAGCTTACATACATCAAGCATTGTAATATGTTATATTGTTATTATTCCTGGATGCAAAACTTGCAATACACTCCAATTAAGAATATGTGAAGGATCATCCACATATTTTTTCATATAATAAACATGAAAAACATTATGAATTTGAGCTAAAGATGGTGTAAAATCAAGCTTTTATACTACAATATTTATCACTTCTATAACTTCAAAGGATCCCACATATCTAGGGGCTAGTTTGGCTAATTTCCCAAACTTAACAGAACTCTTTTGGGGCTTGATTCACAAAAAACATTTATCCCCAATTTAACATTGCCTTGTTTTTCTTTTATTAGCATAGCTCTTCTACCTATCATTGGCTTTATCCATCCTTTGCCTAATTATCTTCACATGCTCTTCCATTTAAGCAAGTAGATCAGGTCCAAATACCACTTTATCCTCTAATTTGTTTGAGCTAGTAGGTGTTCTACACCTTTTTCCATATAATATTTCAAAAGTTGTCATTTTCAATGCTGATTGAAAGGATTTATTGTAGATAAATTCAACCACTAAAAGGTATTCCTCCCAATTTTATTTTTGGTCCATGCAATACATTAGTAGAATAAATATCCTCTAACATATGTGATGTAATCTTTCTATCTATTCATTTGTTTCTAGATGATAGGTTGTACTAAAGTTTAATTGTGTGTCTAAGTCTAAATTAGGAGTTTGCCAGAACATTAAATTCAAATGAGGGTCTCTATCTAAAATGATATTTTTTGGAGAGACATAAAATATGAAAATATCTTTCACAAATATTTTTTATAACATCAGTGTATCATTAATAAAAATTTCCCAGGATGAAATCGATGACTTTGGTGAGTTTATCAACAACCACTAGAATCATATCATGTCGATTTCTTGACATGGGTAGCCTTGAGTCAAAGTTCATACCAATGACTTGCCATTTTCATTATGGAATGTCATGTAGATACAACAACCCAATAGGATGCACATGCTCAACTTTCTTTTGGTGACATTATAAACATCTAGACACAAATAAACTTCATTTTTATTTATTCCTTTCTATAATAAAGAGTTTCTAATTCTTCCATGAGATTTGTTATACTAGGATGGCCTGACTAGGGAGCATTATGCAACTCCTTAAGTACATTCACCCTAAAATTCAATATATTAGGTACATATTGAATCTTAAGAGCCCATCACTCTCAAATAAAAATCCTTTGTATCTATGATCTTTAGGTTTTTTTGATAGAGCTTTCTTGACCTCTTCATAGAATTCATGTCCTGGAGAGAAATTCAAAACTTGGTCTTCAAAGGTACTCTTGATAGTAGCTATTGTTATTATGTACAAAATATTCTTCCTCATTCACACTATAATACAATGAACAAAATATTTATCACAAACAAAATATAAAATGGGAGAAAGAGTAAGGCAGGGAAGTAAGTGGTTCCTTGACTGAAACATGATTGTCAATGCTAAAAATCATAAACAAGCCCGATCATAATCATACCATTGTGTACTATGTCTAGTTGTAGCATAAATTAAAGCAATTCAATGGGTAAGATTATAATGAATTAACTAAACATACTACCCTCAAATTATATTAAATAAAGTCATGTGAAATGATTGTAGCTACTACACACAATGGCTTGACACAACTTTAAATTAAACATAATGGAAATTTAGAACCAATCAGACTAGCTATTGCACAATCTAATTACTTATTCATTAACAAAAATACATTTCCATCTCTTCTTAATAGTAATCAATTCTATTCCATCAAAAAATGAAAGACATTACTAAATAAAAACATGAATTACAAACCAGATTGGTATCAATTTCAGTGTTATTATAAAATCATTTAAAGGTGCCCTCCAGCCAAATAAATATAAGCAATAAAAAATGAGAAAAAAAGGATTGAGACTATCACAATTTCTATAGAGTTTTGGTGTATAACATCGTGTGCCCTCCATGTAGATAATCACAAGCCAAAACAAAATAGGAAAAGAGAGAAATGAGCCCATCACAATTTCTTAAAAAATTTGGTGCATAATATCTCCCCTTTTTTTACAAGAATGTAGGTTGTCTTTTATATAAATAAGAATGGGACTTATCTTCGAGTAGCATAAGGCTCCCATATCTGGCCATGATTGCCACTCCTGCCACTATAACTAAATTCAGCTAGAATATTCCCTTCCACTCTCATAAGAGGTTACATTCTATTTGTCTTTTTTCCATGGTTATGACACCTATCCAATCAAAATGATCCACCACTTCTCCCTTTTGTGCCAATTACTTTGAATGATTATTTTATTTGACCCACCCAAGAGAATATTCAAGTCATAAAGCCATAAATTCACTCTATGTACCTCCCTTAACTAGTTGAATCCCTTAAAATCTAGTTCAATTGATTATTCTATTGTTCTCCTTAATTCAGGGCATTTTGGCATTTTAATAAGCTGTCAAATTTAGACATGTGCCCTTTATGATGACTCAACTAGTTGACATGGTATGGGTTCATATTGTTCTACATCCTCAATCCCTCTTTTCCACTTATCTAGTTTTTTGGCCTCTAGTTGTTTTTCATTAACCACGTGGTTTCTTCTCAGTTTTGAATTCCTTTTCCTTCACTAGGTTATTGGTTTTGCCCATCAGGTCCCACTTTTCCACTTGGCATGTTTTCATTTCCCCCAAGATTTACTTTGTTATTTGCTTCAGTCATCTTCATGGCCATGTGGTGTCTTTTCAATCTCCTAGGATCTTCATGATTTGGGCTAATGTTTTAATAACTCTGGGCTCCTAGGAGGGTGCTATGTGGCATCTTCTTAGAGCATCAGGGCCACAAGCCTTCAATAATGTTATTCAAATCCTAGCTTCCAAGTTAATACTATAATAAACTTGAAGTTTTGAGGTTCCAATATTTCAAGGTTTCAAGGTTTGTGAATGTCTTTAGTTCTTTGTCAAGCTGAGTCCCCTAGATCATGCCACATGACATGATCTTGGAGCCTGGAGGCTTGGGAAATTTCTTTAAAAAATTAAGTACTTAGAATTACCACAAGTGCCTAGGTGAATGGTATCATGCCACGTGGCATGATCTCAGTCATATAGAAGGCTTAGGTAGAAAAACTTATAGAAAATACAAGGCAACAAAAGAACCAATGTAACAACCTTCCTAGTTGTACTAAAACAAAAAACAATAATTTTTTTTAACTTACATCCTCAACAAGTATTCTATTTACAATTATAGAACTACAATTTATATATAACAGATAAACATCAAATTTTTAACTTTAATTTCCAATGCAAGATATAAAGGGTTACAATTTCATGAAATGAAATACATAATGACATAGCTATGACTGGTCTCACTATACAACAATGAATGTTCAAGAAAATAATATTACATTTACAATTTCAATAGTAAATTAGCCTTATAAAAGATAACTAACTCTCTAGAGCTTGAGTTGCACCAACTCACATATCTCCGATAACTTTAAGTGTTGTCTCCAGGAATTTAGTGTAGTGGGAGAGGGAGAGCATCATCCAAGTGCTTTATCACTCCAACCATGGTCCAATGATCCCCCACACAATCTCCTATCAGGGAATGACCCTCCCTACATGAATGGGTAGATAAAACAATGTGGGAATCTAGAATGAGACATGCTCGTACCCCCATGTGTTCTAAGATTCTACTACATGATATGTATAATAAAGAAAAACATGTTTCTACTATGATATCACACAACATGCAAATCATAAATATGAATTGATAATGTTAATATAATGTTAATTTGGCCAAGGTTTTAAATAACATATTATCATCGATCAGTCAAATTCATAATATATCACTTGATTGGGTTATCCATACTCATTATTGGTGATGCTAGTTAGGCTTGAGAAACCGTCTCATTGCTTGGGTAGTATCATCAATGCGGGCTCCATAATAAACATAATAGATATATAATCTAAAGCACAGGCTTACCAAATGGGTAGACTAATCTAAAGATCATTAACATATAAATGCAATATCTGATGTAATAAGCATACATTGACAAACCCATGCCAACCAAATATGACAACAAAAGTCTATATTAACTTATCTACAAGAGATAATTTAAGCATAATTTAATTATTTGTACAGAATAAACACATTTAAGAAAACAGTTATCTTTCTGACATTTCCTAGAATGTTTAAGTTTAACTTCCCTTAAAACTAACAAAGTTTATGAGAGGCACTAACTAATTCATTTTCTGAATCTTTAAACTAACACCAAAATATGTATTGCCACAATTCAATCATTTTCAAACATATTCTGATAGTTTCCTCATAAGTTGCATATAAAAAGAAAACCCCCAAATATTAAGAAATAATATAATTTCCCCTGCCTCTAGACAATTTACTTACGGGGTTTAAAATAGTGTCGACTATCAACTTGTATGTTTCCAAGACATTTAATTTATATTCAGCTTGATAAATTTCATAATATGATATGTTTTTAAAAGGAAAAAACCTGTTATAAATTTTGTATCTTGATCATAATTTATGAGCTTAAACCCCTATATCATTTTCAATTATTATTATAATTGATAAAATATAGTATTTAATATTATATAAATTATATTATCTAAATATTTTCTACTTAATCAAATATCTAGTCATATTTATTATATATTTAAATATATAATATTAAAACTCGATTGATTATATATATTCATGCATATAACATTTAAAAATTATATTATTAAATATTTACACAAATAAAATTTATTAACTAAGTGAAAGTGGGTTTCACTCGACTCCTTTCCGTCAATTGTAAATAATATAAAATCATATAATTGAAACTCAGGATGGAATTGAAGAAAGTGGAGTTTCACATTATAATTGATTAACATAGGAATCAACATGAAGTGACTCACACCCAAATGGAAACATGACCTCAACACCTATACATTATAAATAAATAATTCTACTCAGACATGGAGTTAGGCACATATCAATAGCCTGTTGAACACACTAAAGGGTTTGAGGAATCCGCTAAAATCCTTGACTATAATTGGATGTAATTCTGTTGAGTGGAAACAACAAAAATAGCATTAAAAAGTGTAGTAATGAAGGTCAACGATGCTAGTCAAAGGCTGAGTTAAAGAAAAGAAAAGAATAGAACTTGATATGGTGTCAACATTAATGTTATTGGACAAAAAAAATCAAAGGGTTTTATGAGTCTGTTGAAAACTTTGACTGAAATGGGATGCATTTTTCTCCTAACGGAAATGGCTAGGTTATTGTTATGGTGACAATGTTGTTTAAGGCTGAGTAAAGAATAAAAGAGATGCACTGGTCATGAGGTAAGTTTAAAGAAAAGAAAGGAATAGAGATTTTTTTTGTCTTATAAAAAATACATATATTTATAAGTATGTAGCATACATTCATTTATTAATTCAAATACAATAAGTATATATTTAGTTTTAGAATAAATCATTTAGATTGTCCTCAATCAAGAATGCCTCACTCATTAATTTTATCTTTGTTATTTATTAACATTTTCCTAAATTTAACTATCGCTTACAGGTCACTACTACCTCTAACAATTTGAGTTAATAAAATTTGGGTTATTACGAATAGATTTACAGTTTCTAAATGGATTATCAAAATCTATTTCCCTGAAGCTTTCTATAGCTTTCATAGTGTTTCCTCTAATTTTAATATACACTATAATCCAAAAAAAAGTCAATACAAAATACATCATTAAAATAATTATAGTACCCACCCAGTATGCTTTTCCTTTTGTTGATGGTGAAATTTTCCTTCCTACTTCCAAAGCTTTCCTTCTTCTTCCAAATTTTTGCCTTTTTTCCTATGAATTTTTCACATCTCTAAAAAAATTCTCTTCCCTTTTCTTAAAACCATTATTTTACTCCCATTTCCCTTTTTGCATTACATTTGAAACCAAAGTTGTAGGCTTTGTTTCAACTCATTAACTGGAAATCCCACCAGTAATGATTGGATAAATTTCCAATTTATCTCCCTTGATTTTCCAAGTTAATAATAAGGCAACTCAACTTCCCTTTTTCAAGTAAAGTCATCGAAAGATTTCATGCATTACTAACAATCAGTTCAAGATAAATCTTCTAAAGTATAAGTTCATCCTAGAGTTTAATTAGGATTTATTCCCATATTAATTAGCATAATTAATAAATCAAATATCACAATTTAATAATTATCTAATATAATTAAATAATATAAGATTATAATAAATCTTTAATTTGACAAATTAAATATAGCATTACTACTATTTCAATTCCCTATTGAAAGATGCATTAATGACATAATTTATAAAATACAACTAAAGCATCTCACATCATAGTAATCACTATAACCCATTTCAGAATAAGAACTCATTCCTTTCTAAAGCATAACCAAAATATATTCAATGTAGATTATTTTAGTATTAATGGTCATAGTACTAGGAAACCATATTAATCGAAGAATTTAATAAGTTGAACTACTGTGATGTGTGAATTTAGGTCACTAGTATTTCTATTCTATCATACTACAACCATCCCATCTGCATTACCCTCTCAAATGATGCTCTCCCTCATCATGCTCTAAGGGTGAGACCAATCATGCATCTACCTCATATCAAATATGTAGTTAGTTTGAGTCATCATATATATAATCAATAATGTAATACTAACAAGTATACATCTATACTGCATAAAATAATCAAACGCAACTATAACATCATGTAAACAAATCATAAATATCATTGTTCCCTATAAAATTTATCATGATTCTCAAATAAAATCTTTAAGGAATCAATTATTAACCATTTCAAATCCACATATTTAAAAGTAAAATCATAGGGTGAAATCGGGATGTAACGTCCTTCCCCCTAAAATTAGTCATCATCCTAATGATAGTTATTCAAATAATAGTTTCAAAATATTAAAAGAGTTTAACTAAAATAACAACATAGTATCAAGCATCAATCATGTAAACAAATGTGGAAACAGTCTGAAGAACTTATTAAAGTCTTCCCAAGTATCACTATTCTTAGAGTATTGGTCCCACAAGACCTTACACTATGACACTTATTTATTATGCAAATGAAGTTTATGAGTGTCAATTACTCTGATTGGTTCTACCATGATCTCCCTGGGATCCAAAACCTACAAAGCATTCCAATCCAAAACATGCAAAAGATCAGCTATATACTTCTTGAGATATGATACATGGAAAACATTATGTAAAAGAGTTAATTTTGGTGGCAATACAAGCCTATACACAACAGGATTGACCACTTCTAACACTTCAAAGGGTCCTACATTCTAGATGACATTTTTTTTGACTTTTTAAACTTAATCGAGCTCTTTTGCAACTTAACCCGCAAAAACACTTTGTCACCAACAAAAAACTACCTATCAATTCTCTTCAAATCAGCATAACTCTTTTATCTATCATTGGCCTCAATCAATCTCTATCTGATTAACTTGACTTAGTCTTCAATTTTAGAAAGCATCTCAAGCCTGAAGACTACCCTGTCCTCTAATTTGTCTGAACTGATTGGTGTCTTACACCTCCTACCATACAGTGATTCAAAAGGTACCATCTTCAAAGTAGATTGGTATGAGTTGTTATAAGTAAACTCAACCAATGGAAGATAATATTATCATTTGTATTGTTGATCCATGAAATACATACGTAAAAGATCCTTAAGAACCTAATTTACCCACTCTGTCTGACCATCAATCTCTGGATGATATGCAGTGTTGAAATTAAGCTGCATGCCTAAAGCTGAGTTTAAAGTAACCCAAAATCTAGAAGTCATTTTTGGATCATGGTTTGAAATGATCTTCTCTGGAAATCCATGCAACCTATACACTTCCTTTAAAAATCTCTTTGCAAGGGTAGGTGTGTCATCTATCAAGTTGCCTGGTATGAAATGAGAAACCTTGGTTAGTTCATCAACAACTACCAAGATCATATCATGCATACTGTGCGACATCGGTAAATCTTAGACAATGTCCATATAGATCACCTGCCACTTCCACACTAGTATATCATGTGAATATAATAATCTATCTAGGTGCATATGTTCAGTTTTTACTCACTGACATTCCAAATGTGACATAAAATCAACCACATATATCTTGATTCCCTTTCAAGAATACAAAGGTCTAAGCTCTGCCATGAGTTTTTTTACTCCTAAACTTCTCAAATATGGGCATTTTGTAAATCTTTCAACACTGTGCAACGTATATTCTCTTGATCAGGCACATACATCCTCTTGTTGAAACATAAAAGACTATCACTCTCAAAACTAAATCCTCTATACTTAGGATCTTAGGCATTTTTAGACAAAGATTATCTGACCTACTTATAGTAATCATCTCCTAGTGAGAACTTAACCACTTGATCTCTGAAAGTACTCCTAATAGTAGCTACCATTGCTATGTACCTTCTATGACTCAAAGCATCAGCTACTCTATTCTCTTTACCCTTGATGTAACTGATATACAAGTCATAGTCAAAAAATAACTCTAACCAACATCTCTAATGAGAATTTAAATTTGGTTGGGTGAAGATATATTTGAGCCCCAAGTTGTTAGTCTTGAGATCAAATGATTTTCCCAGCAAATAATGTCACCAAACTTGCAAAGCATGAATAATCATTACAAGTTCAACCTCATGAGGAGCATAATTCACCTCATGAGTTTTCAACTTCCTTGATTCAAAATCTACCAGTGCTCTATCCTGCATGAGAACTCCACCCAAACCTTCTCCTGAAGCATCTATGATCACTAAAAATTGTACATTGGGATCAGGAACTCTTAATACTAGTGCTGATGTAAGTCTTATTTTCAATTCTTGAGAAGCTAATTCACATTTCTCAAACTAATCAAACTTTTGATTCTTCCATTGTAAAGATGTAATTGGATTAGCTATGTTGAAAAAGTTCAAAATGAACTTCTTGTAATATCCTACTAACCCCATTAAACTCCTTACCTCATGCACATTCCTAGGTGCTAGTCACTCCATAATGACCCTTATCTTAGATGGATCTACAAAAATACCATCTTCAAGAATAACATGCCTTATATATTGCACTCTTTTCTAAAACTGTGTATATTTAGATAATTTTTCATACAACTTGTGCTTTCACAAATGTTGCAAAACTAGTTCAAATGTTGTAGATGTTCCTCTTCATTCTTAGTATAGATAGGAATGTCATCCAAAAATACCAATACAAAGTGATCTAAGTAGTCTCTAAATATACTATTCATAAGATTCATGAATGTTGTTGGTGCGTTGGTTAATCCAAAAGGTAACACCGTGATCATAATACCCATAGCAAGTCTTGAAAGCTATTTTTAGAATATCTTCATCTTGAATCCTCAACTGATGATATCCTGACCTAAGATCTATTTTGTAAAATATTGTTGCACCACACATTTGGTCAAAAAGATCATCTATTTGAGGCAGTGGATACCTATTCTTGATAGTTTCCTTGTTTAGCATTTTGTAATCAATGCAAATTTGAAGGGTACCATCCTTCTTATCTACAAAAATAATTGGTACACCCCATGGTGACACACTAAGCCTAATCAATCCCTTATCCAGTAACTGCTAAAGTTGTGCCTTCAATTTGACCAATTTAATGGTTATCATCCTATACAATGCCTTAGATTGTGGTTTTGATTTAGGTATGATGTCAATAGAGAATTCAAACTCATGTTTGGGAGGCAAACCTAGTAATTTCTTAAGAAACACATCATGGAAATCTCTAATAAAAGGATAGTCTTTGATATTTGGTTCATTAGTTATCTCCATTTCATTTATCTTGATAATAAACACTTTACATCCTTCTATTTGAGCCCTTTTGAATTGCATTGTATAAATTTTCCTAAGTCATAACTCTCTTTTATCACCCTACATTTGGGTTGGATTCCCAAAATCATCTAGACACTAACCTTTTTTGAGTGATAGTCAACTTTGGCTTTATGATTAGCAAGTCAGTTGACTCCTAGAATCACATCTTATGATCCTAGTGGAGCTACATATAAACCCACTATAGTTGTGAATTCAAGCAACTCAATCACTAATTTGAAAAGAAAATTATCAACCATGACTTTAGATTCATTTCCATATTGTACTGACCATGCATTTGCCATATATCTAGATTTTCTAGGAAACTTGTTAAGCATTCTAGGAGCTATAAAACACTCAGTAGTCCTTGTATCTATCAAAATAAAAATTGGATGTTTAAACAAAATACCTGATAATTCTATGGGTGATGCCTAAAATTCAACTTGTCAATTATCAATTATTGTATAAATATGCTACTAAAAATTTCCTTGCTAAGGGTTTGGACCTTTGTTCTTAGACTTGTCATGAGGACATTCATGAACATAGTGACTTCCTCCATAATTGAAACAACTACCCGGTGGTCCTTTCCTATCAGTTTGAGAGTTTTCTTGAAAACCACCTTTGGAGCCATTACATGGTTTCCTGTTACTAGATCCACTATTGAATTTTGCATTCTAATTCTTGAACTGCCCCTTGGAGTCTCAACTCTGATTCGGGTTCCTCTTCTTGAAATTTGTTTTGTAACTACCAAACTTCTTAAAATATTCCCTAACTTGAGTTAGAGACTTTAATTTATGTTCCTATTTTACTACCTTATCAAAAACTTGGTCCATAGTGGAAGGCCCATGAAGATCTACCTCATCTCCAATCTAGAGTTTCAATCCCATAATAAATTCCCTGATTCTAAACCTTTCATCTACTTAGTTATTAGGCATGTATTTTATAAGTTTGATAAACTGATCCTAGTACACATTTATTGATAACTCTCCTTGCTTCAGATTCTAAAAATATATAAGCTTATGGTTAAAGTGAAGTTGTGGTAACCACCATGACCTAAACAATGTCATGAACTACCCCCAAGTTTTGTTGTTTGAGTTAAGGTTCATCTCCATTTTCTTGTTAGCCCATCAAGTAGCTACCTCACCAACTACTTGATAAATAAGTTCCCCAAACTACCTTAGTGATCTCAAAATAGTTTTGAATCTTAAAATACTTCTCCATCTCAGTCAACCATGATTCAAATCCATCACCTAAAATAGTTCCATCAAACTTAAGTGGACTCACCTTCTTTATATCCCTATATAATTCTACAACTACCTAAACTCTCACATCCTTCTAATTCTCCTATTCAATAGGGTGCTAATAGGTACTTCCTAATGTTCTTCCTCACCATGACCATGAACCTCTTATTTTAGGGCTGAAATTTGATCCCTAATATTGCTCATGACTGTGAGTAATTGATCCAACTTTGTTTATTGATGAGTAATAATCTGATTGGGATCCATGGGTGGGTTATTATTATTCGATGGACCCTCCCCTAATGTTTTTATTTTCATGATTCTTCCTTCTCAAAGAAAAGAAGAATGTAAAATTGTTAGCAGACTCATTAAGTCCTAGAGGTCAAGTCTAAGCTTTGATACCACATGTACCTTCCTAGTTGTAAGTTAAAAAAATTTACTGCCTTTTATTTAGGTACAACTGGGAAGGTTTTTATATGTGATACTAAAACATAAAGTAGTAATTTTTGTTAACTTACAACTAGGAAGGTTGTTACATTTGATACCACATGTAACAGCCTTTCCAATTGTACTAAAACAAAAAGTAGTAATTTTTTTTAACTTACTTCGTCAACAAGTGTTTTATTTATAATTATCGAACTATAATTTATATATAACAAATAAACATCAAATTTTCAACTTTAATTTCCAATGCAAGATATAGATGGTTACAATTTCATGAAAGGAAATACATAATGACATAGCTATGACTAGTCTCACTATACAACAATGATTATTTAAGTAAATGATATTACGTTTACAATTTTAATAAGAAATTAGCTTTATAAAATATAATTAACTCTCTGGAGCTTGAGTTGCACCAACTCGTGTATATCTTATAACCTCAAGTGTTGTCTCTAGGAATGTGCTACAGTGATGGAGGGAGAGCATCATTTGAGCACTTTAGCACTTCAACCATGAACCAACAGTCCCTCATACTATTCCTTATTAGGAAATGGCCCTCACTACACAAATAGGCAAATATAACGGTGTGGGAATCCATAATGAGATATGTTAGTACCCC
This sequence comes from Torreya grandis, assembly GCA_037957365.1. Taxonomy (NCBI): domain Eukaryota; kingdom Viridiplantae; phylum Streptophyta; class Pinopsida; order Cupressales; family Taxaceae; genus Torreya; species Torreya grandis. The sequence goes on along the minus strand of JARHVA010010335.1, from coordinate 39,358 downwards.
CATGTGCTGTAAGATTCTATTACATGATGTGTATCATAAAGAAAAATCTGTTTCTACTATGATATCACACAACATGTAAATCATACAAATGAATTGACAATGTTAATCTAACATTACTTTGAACAAAGTTTTAAATAACATATGATCATCCAGATCAGTTAAATTCATAATACATCACTTGATCAGGTTATCCATACCCATCATTGATGATGCTAGCTTAGCTTGAGAAACTGTCTCACTACTTGGGTAGTAGCATCAATGCGAGCTCCATAATAAACATAACAAATATATAATCTAAAGCATAGGCTTACCAAATGGGTAAATTAATCTAAATATCATTAACATATACATGCAATATGTAATGTAATAAGCATACATTGACAAACCCATGCCAACCAAATATGACAAAAAAAAGTCTATATTAAGTTATCTACAAGATATAATTCAAGCATAATTCAATTATTTGTATAGAAGAAGCACATTTAAGAAAACAATTATTTTTCTGACATGTCCTAGAATCTTTAAGTTTGACTTCCCTTAAAACCAACATAGTTTATGAAAGGCACTAATTAATCCATTTTCTGAATCTTTAAACTAACACCAAAATATGTATTGCCACAATTCAATCATTTTCAAACATATTTTGATAGTTTCCTCATAAGTTGCATATAAAAATTAAAACCCTAAATATTAAGAAATAATATAATTTTCCCTACCTCTAGATAATTTACTTACGGGGTTTAAAATAATGCCGACTATCAACTTATATGTTTCTAGGGCATTTAATTTATATTCAGCTCAACAAATTTCATAATATGATATGCTTTTAAAAGGAAAAAACCCTATTATAAATTTTGTATCTTGATCACAATTTATGAGCTTAAACCCCTATGTCATTTATTATTATTATTATTATTATTATTATTATTATTATTATCGATAAAATATAGTATTTAATATAATATAAATTATATTATCTAAATACTTTCTACTTAATCAAATATCTAGTCATATTTATTATATATTTAAAAATATAATATTAAAACTCTATTGATTATATGTATTCATGCATACAACTATGTTATTAAATATTTATACAAATAAAATTTAATAACTAAGTGAAGGTGGGTTTCACTCGACTCCTTTCTGTCAATTCCCAATAATGTAAAATCATATAGGCCTGGCCAACAAAATGAATCTCGGGATGAAATTGAAGAAATTGGGTTTTCATGATAAAATTCAAGAAACAATGTGAAGCAACTCACACCCAAATGGAAACACGACCTCAACACCTATACATTATAAATAAATAATTATATCCAGACATGGAGGTAGGTGCATATCAATAGTCTTTTGAACATGTTGAAGGGTTTGAGGAATCCATTAAAATCCTTGACTGTAATGGGAAGTAGTTTTGTTGAGTGGAAACAACAGAAATAACATTAAAAAGTGAAGTAATGAAGGTTGACAATGCTAGTCAAATGCTGAGTTAAATAAAATAAAAGAACAAAACTTGATATGGCATTAACATTAATGTTACTGGAAAAAAAAGTAGAGGTTTTTATGAGTCTATTGAAAACTTTGACTGAAATGGGATGCATTTTTATCCTAACTGAAATGGTTGGGTTATTGTTATGACGGTAGTCTTGCTTAAGGTTGAGTAAAGAATAAAAGAGATGTGTTATTCACGGGGCAAGTTTAAAGAAAATAAAGGAACAATTTTTTTTTTTGTCTTATAAAAGATACAAATATTTATAAGTATGTAGCATACATTCATTTGCTAATTCAAAGACAATATGTATATATTTAGTTCTAGAATAAATCATTTAGATTGTCCTCAGTCAAGAATGCCTCACTCACAAATTTCAAATTTGTTCTTTATTGACATTTTCTTAAATTTAACTATCGCTTACAGGTCACTACTACCTCCAACAATTTGGGTTAATAAAAATTGGGTTATTGTGGATAGATTTTTAGTTTCCAAAGGGATTACCAAAATCTATTTCCCTAAAGTTTTCTATGGATTCCACAGTGTTTCCCCTAATTTTAATATACACTATAATCCAAAATTCTTTCAATACAAAATACACCATTAAAATAATTATAGTAGCCACTTGGTACATTTTTCCTTTCGTTGATGGTGAAATTTCCCTTCCTGCTTCCAAAACTTTCCTTCTTCTAACTTCCTGCCTTTCTTCCAGTGAATTTTATATATCTCCAAAAAAATTCCCTTCCCTTTCCTTAAAACTATTTTTACTCCCTTTTCCCTTTTTGCAATCTATTTGAAACCAAATCTATAGGCTTTGTTCCAACTCATTAACTTGGAATCCCACCAGTAATCATCAAATAAATTTCCAATTTATCTCCTTTGATTTCCCAAGTTAATAATAAGGCAATTCAACTTCCCTTTCTCAAGTAAAGTCATCGAAAGATTTAATGTATTACTAACAATCAATTCAAGATAAATCTTCTAAAGTATAAATTCATCCTAGTGTTTAATTAAGATTTATTCCCATATTAATTAGCATAATTAAAAATTGAATATCACAATTTAATAATTGTCTAATATAATTAAACAATTTAAGATTATAATAGATCTTTAATTTGACAAATTAAATATAGCATTACTACTATTTCAATTCCCTATTGAAAGATGCATTTATGACACAATTTATAAAGTAAAATACAAAGCATCTCACAACATGGTAATCACTATAACCCATTTAAGAATAAGAACTCATTCCTTTCTAAATCACAATCGAAATATATTCAATTAAGAATATTCTATCATTAATGATAATAATAATAGCAAACTATATTAATGCAAAGAATTTAACAAGTCAAACTACTGTGGTGTGTGAATTTGGGTCACTAGCATTTCCATTATGTCATACTATAATCATCATATCTGCACTACCCTCCTAGATGATGCTCTCCTTCAACATGCTCTGAGGGTGAGACCAATCTTGCATCCACCGCATATCAAATATGTAGTTAGTCCGTGTCATCACATATATAATCTATGATGCAAAACTAATAAGTATACATCTATACTGCATAAAATAGTCAAACACAACTACAACATCATGTAAAAAAATCATAAATATCATTGTTCCCTATAACATTTATCTTGGTGTTCAAATCAAAGCACTAAATAATCAATTATTAACCATTTCAAATCCACGAATATAAAGGTAAAGTGACTAAGGTAAAATAATCACTATCAAAACATCAACATTATTAACCTTATGAAATCAAAATCAACTCATGAAAATACATCTAAAAAAGTCAATAAAATCATTATGATATGTAGTCAAACCCAAAAAATAATGAAACAAAGCTTAAATGTGGTCATAATTTTCCTATTTTCAATACCATAAATGACATTGTAAATGTCAAGACTTGATTTTATTTAGAATGACCAATAAGGCTAACAAAGTTACCTTGAGGTTTTGAACAAATGACTATTGAAATGAAAGTTTCCCAAGGTCCAACATATATGATTTCTAATAAATTAAATCAATTCCAAGAGATTAACCAACTCATTCCATCAAATAAGGAACATCTACAAACTGGGTTTCAAAGTTAAAATGGGTAGAGACAATGGGAAAACTAGCTGTAATGAAAGAGGAGGGTCCCCATGTGAATGTATGAGAATGGGGTGTGTTGGACCCAACAAATGGTGATTGGGGAGAATGTTGCATCAACATTCAGAACCTAGACTATAAATATTCACACTTGGACAACAAACATAAACTACAGATAAATTGTTAAACAAAATCAAATAGATGAAGGCACTAAAGTCTACTTCAACATGTGACATACTAAATTATAGTTCAGCCTTAGAACATCAATGTGTGTGCAAGTGATTGATTCTTTTATAGCTCTTGAATTTACATGATATAATTCAAGCTTCTATAAGCAACCAAAACTTCTGAGAGAGAAACCATTAGTTATTCATCTTGGGATAGAATGGCATGGGCATTACTTTGCTACCAGGTAGGTGTCTATATCCCCAATAGAGATACTTCTGGTCCCATTTATTATTTGCACAACACACCCTTTTCAAACTAAAAATAGGGACCCTCTTTTCTTATATTATCTTTTTCTATGGGGTTGAGATGGTCTATCTGATTGATCTCTTCTTGATTCATAGTTTACTAAATGATAAGTTATAAATGATTGAGCACTCTTATTTTTAATGTCTTTACATATTCAAGGTTTTAAAGAAGCCATTATCATAAGGCAAGTTCAACATGAGGATGTGGTTTGTCACTTGTTTCCCTTGTCACTAGATCAAATAACCTATTATTGGTATCTTGGTCTACCATAAGGGTGCATCAACACTTGGGCCATCTTTAAAAATTTGTTCATTAACCATTTCAATGTTCTCATTGAACCTTTTATCTTATTTTTCAATTTTGAGTTGTAAAGAGCTTAATGAACCAAATAGTACATTCAACCATAGATTCCATTAGCTATATACTAGGTTGTAGGGTCCTTTCCTAAAAATAGAAGATGCATTAATTAGATTATATATCAATGCCTTAGATCTTATAACTTCCATGTTATTCTAGAGGACTCCATATTCTCTCACATCCTTATTGTCGGTCTAGTAAGAGGTTGTCAATATAAAATAACAATTAATGACTCAAAGATTTTATGCCTACCCCTCCTATATTTATAATAGTAGGGCATTTATGCTCAAAATACTTTGATTTTCATGCCTACAAGTTATCCCATTGATCAATATGTGCCTCACAATTAAGTATGTCCCTAGGCCTTCACCCAACCAAACCTAATTATGAAAAATCAGAGTACTACTTATTCTTTTAATGAATGTAACATAGTTAGTTATGTGTATAATCAATTTGATGCTTCATATTATTTTAGTTATTCAGTATCTTTGGGTGATATTATTAATCAAATACCATTTATTGTAAGAGAAGATCATCAAGTGATGCACAATCCAAGCTAAGAAGTTGCATACCCTGATGCACCATTTGGAATCTCTGAACCTAATTGTACTACTATTGTTGAGCTAATCATGCATGCTGAGAATGCCCCATTTCACAAGACTAATCCATTCTTTAGAGGCTACAACAATGATAATAATGACTCCAAAGATGAGTAAGTAGTAGCTATTGAAGGAAAATTAGTGGTTGAAAAGAAAACTAGTGAAGAGACACCCACACAAAATGAACAATTTGACATCTCTTTCAATAGCTAGAAGAACAATTAGAGGACTTAGAGCTATTAGATGAGGAAAATGCATGATATGCATCTGAAGCATTTTTGCCCTCTATTTTTGCTCTTAGATTTGACAAACTAGTCCAAGATTATCAATAACTAAAATGCAGCAATATAAAACCCATCCCATCATTGCGTATGGATGATGAAGAATAAAATGATGAAATAGGTCATCCAAGTGAATAAAGTGAGTCATAGGAGTTTAAAATGGATGATCTCTCACCTCAGGATAGTCTAACATTCAATCCAAATGGCCTAAACCCGAAAAGAATAGTCATGATGATACTCTCAGTAGTAGAGGTAATCAAATGGAAAGAACCACTCCAATACCCCCTTGGAAACAAAAATGAAGAATAAGATGTAGTTCAATCATCCATTTCAACCAATGTGCAGCCAAAAATGACTCATCTATTGGTTGCTACATATGAAAAATCTATGCCAATTTGAGTGATCAATTTATTCAAGTATGTATTGATGTTCATCACCATTCTTCGTCATAGTTCCATGTTTAGGAAGAGGTATTTCTCACACCCTGTCCATCATACTTTCAAAAACTTAGATGTAGGTATAACTCTAGATATTACAATCTAATTTTGCTCAATTTTCATGAAAAGACTATTGACAAATCTCTTTGGGATAATGTTTTCCAACATAAAGGACAACATAGATGCAAGTATATGTTTCCCTTTACCTTCTCAAAATCTTGAATAATCAGGTGTCTAACTAATTCAATAATTCATTTGCTTGAAAACCACTGTGAATAATTTATTTTCCCTTTCTTGTTTTGTTTCCTGCTTTTTCTTCCTGTCCCTTGTTGTTAGTTTAGTTTCCTTTTATCATTTTTGTTTTGTTTGGTCCTTATTTTTTTGACTTGAGGTTACCCCATTAATCAAAGAAATGAAATAAAATGCATGTTGCATAGGTGACATGAATGGCACTCAAGCACCTAATTGAACACTTGCATGAATTGATATGATTCTCTTATGCATTTTTAGAATTATAAAGTCAAATGATTTTAAATAGAATGTGTAGATTTATAGATGTTTTTTTTTCTTATTTAAATCCATATATACACTTAACTTAAACATCTAAATAAAATATAGTATTGTATTTTTTGGGTTTGTCTTAATTGATCACGAACTTTCAGATTTTCCCTAAACCCATCGATTGGTTCCCAACCCTCCACGGATATAAAAAGTAAAGTCTCATTTAAAAATAATTGAGCCAAAATGAAAAATCTAATAAACCTTATTTCAAGGTTTATCTTGGTAACCTCTACCATGTGATTTTCAGCCTGTATGGTAGTGGAACAAGGTATTAGTAGGGACCAGAGGTATCTATGTCAGGGTTATAGATGTCTAGATGGAAATAGAGTAATATCCATGCAATTCCCCCATGCCAAATAGATAAATATTTTACCTTTTATAATTTTTTATCATTTATAAAAATCCAAAATATTGTGTGTGCATGAAATAAAAATGAATTGATCACTTGATCACACACACAGATGGTCTTTAACGAGATTATAGCTAAGTATGCCACATATTGAGGTAGAATTTAGTAGTTTTATTCTTCTAATTTTATCTAAAGTAATCAAATGTAGATAAT
>JARHVA010010335.1:0-27500 GCA_037957365.1 Torreya grandis | reverse complement strand
CGTAATGCTTCATAAATTGTCCGTTGATTAACAATTGTAGGTCATTCCCTTGAAAATATTTCAATCTGAAAGCATTTTGTCCTAAAAATTATGTAATTTGATAAGGATAGATTCAAATAAGACGTAGATTATAATGATGACCTTTTTTCTCATGGGCTTTATGACATAATAAAATAAATTCTAAAATATGAAAGCATTTTACTTGTACTTTTATATAAAACCATATTTTCACAGTCACCTACTGCTTGCTAAAATTCTACAAGGCTTCATCTCTCATATCATCTAAATGAATCATGTCCAATTTCCTGGACTAGCCTATCTCATTTTATTCCATGTAGTCATTGATGAACTAATACATGGGTCTCTTGAGTGTCATTTAAAATATTAGTTTTGTATCATAAATCAACATGAAAGGGGATCTCTTGAGACTTTTCTTGTGCCTTGTCTGATCAGGCCATAAAGCATACTTGAGAAGAAAATGACAACTGCATGAATTCTCTTCTACTAATTTCTTGATGACACCTAGTAAGTAATTATTTGTGGACTCTGCCAAATTATTTTCTTAAGGGTAACAATTTGAAAATAAATTAAATGCAATTCTATTTTGATATGCCCACTCAGTCAACACAACTGATTGGAAAGATGGACCATTATCACACGCAAGTGTTATAGGGGTGTCAAACCTAGTTATAGTATGCTCTTCAAAGAATCTAATTGCCTCCTCAATGGTGTTGTTCTTGTATTATTTTACTTCAGCCCATATTTTGCACTAGTTAGTTGCTATAAAAATCAATCTATAGTTGGATAAAGAGTTTGGATTTATGACTCTATTGAATTCTAGGCCCCATTAGGCAAAGGTACACTCCTTAATTACTGTTTGAAGTGGAATAGCAGTATGAGTATCCATTTTTGAAAATATTTGATAGAGATGACAGGATCTCACATGAGTATGAAAATCTTTGAATAATGTTGGCCAATAATAACCATACATTAAGATGTTGTGGCCTGTCACACTATTGAAAGGGTGGTTGCTGCCTAATTTATCATGGAAATAAGTCATGGCATCTATTGATTCCTCTTCTGTTAAATATTTTATTAAAATATCTTCATGACTTCTATTGTATATGACACCTTTCTTTAACATGTAGTGGACAACCTTCAACCCTAATAGTCTTTGTTATGTCCTACTCAAGCCAAGCAGTGGAGTACCATACATCAAGTAATGAGTAATAGTGTCATACTAGGGGTTATGCTTTAGTTCAGACTAGTTCCTTTGGACAACAATAATACCAAGGTCAATTTCAAAGATCAATTGTGACAAACCTTAACCTCAAACTAGATTTATAGGACTAACCTCAATTTCATACTCTTGAAGTTGTGAGACCCAATGCCCTCTTATTTCTCCAAATTCATTATGCCCCAACATATTTTGACATCAAGATCTAAAACCATATCATAAACTTGGTTCCTCAAGGATGCAATATCTGAATTTCTTTGTTGCCTTTACTAGTACATAAATTTGCTTGTCTAAAACAAAGTTCTTTAATTCAACTTCCTTCACATTGGTGCTCGAGAAAGCTATGGGATGCTCTCCATCTTCCAGTTTATGAGTAAGGATGAAAATAATGGTATGTTTGGATGTAAATGAATATAAGTAGAAATCTTTAACATAATTTAGGTTGAACAAAACAAGGTCTACATTATGGCATCTTTTATTTCTTGAAAGTATTTTTTCGAGGTAAGTGTCGACTAAAATTTAGCTCCTTATTTTAACATGGAATTCAAGGGTTTAGTTGTTTTAATAAAACCTAAAATGAATTTTCATACAAAAATAATTTTACCAAAAAAAGATTTCAGTTCCTTCTTACTATTTGGTAATTGAATTTTATAAATGGCATTGGTTCTTTTAGGGTAAATTGACATATAATTTTTATTAATTACATGACCAAGGAGCTTACCTTTAGTTTCATATAAAATACATTTCTTTGGATTGAGTGAAATACCAAACTTATGATAACATTTAAAGATCTTATGCAAGTGTTTTAAATGGTTTGATCTACATTTATAAAAAAAATTAAGTCATCTATATACACAACAATGCACTTATCAATCAACCCTTCAAACACTAGGTCCATGGCTCTTTGGAAAGTGGCACCAACATTAATTAGACCAAAGGGTATTTTTTTATATTTTAATGTGCCCCACTTTTTGGTAAAGGTTGTTTTGGTTCACTCTTCATTGTCAACTAGAACTTGATTGTAGCCTAAGAACCCATCTAGGAAAGGGATCATATCATATCCATTGACCTTTTGGATGACTTCATATAGGGATAATAGTGGATAATTATCTTTATTTGAAGCTTGATTTAGATTCATAAAATCAACACAAAAAAGGATCTCTCTACTATTTTTTTTGAATGGTACTAAATTAGCTACACAAATTGAATTTCACATAGGAAATATTATGCCAGTTGACAAAAATTCTAAACCACCTTCAAGATGAACATCTCAAGAATAGGGTTAACTAGCCTTTGGCTATATTTGAATGGATTATTATCAAGTTTTAATGGAATATTATGTCTCATGACACTGAGATTAAACACTTTCAAGTCGCCATAAGTCCAAGTAATGATGTCTTGGTAATGAATTAACATCTTTTGTAAACTTTGCATTTCTTCATCACTACATTTTATCCCTAGAGTGATGTTTCGAGGCTAATTAGGAATTCCCATGTTAATAAATTATGACCTCTTATGGGGGCTAACAAATATTTTAGGTCTAATTGCATACCTTTCTAAGCCAAATAACATTTCCAATGATATCATTCCATTTAGAATTTTATCGTCCTTAATGTTTAGAACTCTACCAACATCACAATTTTCTTCATTTAGATCACAACTATTTTCCTAATTAACCACCTACATGTCAGAACCATTGAAATTAGAAAGGAAATCCAAAATGTGTTTGCCATCATCAAATAATTGAAATTTCTTCATAATATTAGGTATATATGGACATGAAACCAATTAGATAGAAAACTTTAGCAGATTGATGTTCTCTAAAGGTGTAAGGTTAGAAATAATACTAACCAGTGGCTCTTCCATGGTGTTGTGAATTCTCAGAATGGTAACAATGTTAAATACATTGAATTATTCCATCAAATCCCAATCACGGTGCCTATACTTCTTCAAATGAGAAAATTTACATTAAATTTTATTTCTTACTTGATTGACAATTAGTTTAGAGTCATTGTATACCTTTAATTAATGGACATCATACATGGTTACAAATTGCAATCCCAATATTTGTGCCTCATATTATGTTATGTTATTAGTATAGTGTAATTGCAATCTATATTTAGCTACATGTTTTTTACCATATGGATCAATACCCAAATTTTGGTATTGGCTGAGTTTTTATTTATTTATTAGTTTGGTGTTCAAGTTATAGACACCTAAATGTGTAGAGGTAAAATTGACTTGTTCATTAATTGTATTTTATTTTGTAATCATCAGTTGCATGCATGGATATCTATCAATTCTTATCTAATTTTACACTCCTCTCGATGGTAGCCACATATGGGAGAAGTTTATTTCCATATAACCATTAAAATATTTGGATCAATCTCTAGTCATAAACATGCCATATGCCTCTAGGATTTCAACCACTTGTATGTCTATGAACTATTGCATTCTTTGTTCAACCTACAATTGCATATGAACACTCAAAAATTATCTCACAACCTTGAATTTAGACTTATATAAGTAGACCAATACCTTATCTTATTTTATAGGGATTAGTCTTATTTTCCTATAAATCTTGGCACCTGAATCAACCAATCAATTGTGTATTTTTTTCCAAAGGGTCAGATTGTGAGTAAGAAAGGTGGAAACTCAATTTTGGCCTTGTTTATCACAACATTGGCATTGGTCATGGCCTTATTTTTTGGATGAGTGCTCTTGTCCATAAGGGACTTAAGGATTAAATCCCTTTGCTTAGTAATTTGTTCTAATTATGGAGGGTTATATTGATTTTATAATTTTCATATCCTCAACTATGTTGTAGTTGGTACTGCTAGTGGTGGTTGACTATCGCCTAACTTTGGTGAGGGTAGATCAATCCTATCCTTTAGATAAGGAGATATAGAAAATTTTTGGGTGATGTTGAGGTTGTCAAAGGTTATCATGCCTTGCTCCCAAGGGTATAATTTCACCTTTGGAACTGTTGCACAGCATGAATATCATTGGTATTCTCTCATGTTCATTATATCCTTCCCTAGGAAATTCTAGGGTATCTAAAACCATGGTTGTGTCAGGTGATTTGGATGAACTAGAAACATCAGGGTGACCCCTAGTATTTTTTTATTTGGAAAAACCTCATATTCATCTATCTATTTTGTAATATTTCAAAAGATCTAAGGAAATCACTTATATGTTTTTACAAAATAATTATATATCAGATAAAATAATAGAATATAAGAGATCACGCAAAAATAATTGATAGGAGAGTAGAATACTGGATAATATAGTAGAGCCACTTCGAGGGGGCAACCCCCATGATAATGCAATAAGATTAGAATACTTAATATGATGATAAAAGACTAACCACTACCTCCTATATATAATCTACTTAGCCATGGTTATTTCATAGGTTTACCTAACTAAGAATATAGAGAAATGTAATTAGAATATAAAATAGGTATGTAAGCCACAAGTCAACCACACATATTCCTAGACATTCTAAAGGTTAAGGGCATAACATGCCCATCCCTTTCAAAACAACATTGTCCTCAAAGTTGAATCAACTCTAGATATTGGCACACAAAGGATTCATCCTCCCAAGTAGCATCTTCACAGGAAGATTCTTTCATTTGATCAGGTAATCCTTAACCGCTCTAGACCACAGTTGCTTAGTGCACATTTGAAGGATTGCCTTAGGATCAAGATTAACTCTCCCTTCCTCATCCAATTTTGGTAACCTAATTTGAGTAACAACTTTGTGTCCAATGACTTTCTTCAAATAGGATACATGAAATACTAGATGTATGTGAATGGATGAAGGAAACCCTAACTTGTAGGCCACATTACCAATTTTCTACAAGATCTGATTCTGCCACCACATTTTCCTTACCTTTATTGTAAAATATTTAAAAATCATATCCTAACTCTTAGTTACTCATTTTTGTTGTTCTTCTGATGATAATAATTTTTCCAAAAAATATTTGAGACTATCATGATCGATCTTTACCTGAAATTGATGACCCATCAAATAAGGTATCTATTGTTTGAATGCATGTAGAATGACCATTATTTCCTTCTCATAGATGGGCTTGAGCCAATTTTTACCCTTTAATTGGCAACTTTAAAATACAAGAAATCTTCCTTCTTTCATGATCACATCACCCATACCATATTCAGTTGCATCGCATTCAACTACAAAAGTCTTAGAAAAATTAGAAGTGGCCAACACTAGAGTGGTGCACATAGCCAGTTTCAATTATTAAAATGCCCTAATAGTTGTATCAATCCACTAGAATGAATCTTTATTCAACAAAGAGGTGAGTGAGGCTGCAATGCTAACATAATTTTTGACAAACCTACGATAGTAACCAGTTAGCCCCAAAAATCCCCTTAGTTGTTTAAGTATCTTAAGAATCGGTCAGTACACCATTGCTTGTATTTTTTTAGGATCCACTTGCACTCCTTTATGTGAAACCATATGACCTAAATACTCAACCTTACAAGCTCAAAAATTACATTTTGAAGGTTTGGCATACAACTGATGTTGTTCTAGAATTGAGAGTACATGTTTCACATGTTACAAATGTTCATCTCAATTTTTACTATAAATGAGGATATCATCAAAAAACACCAGAATAAATTTCCTCAAAATGGCCTAAAAATAGTATTCATCAAACTCTGAAAGGTAGATGGTGTATTTGTTAGACCAAAAGGCATAACCATAAACTCATAATGGCCCTCATGAGTTCTAAAAGTTGTTTTGGTTATGTCTTCATCAAGAATTTTGATTTGATGATACCTAGAACACAAATCTAACTTGGTAAAATAAATAACACCATTCAATTCATCTAGAAAATCATCAATGACAAGACTAGGAAACTTATCTTTGATAGTGTACTTATTTATCTCTTTCTAGTCAGGGCACATCCTCCAAGTGTCATCTTTATTTTTCACCATGACAATTGGTGAAGAATATTCAATTTGACTATTGTGAATGATTCTTGGTCTAACATCTCTTGTACCATATTTTCATTTTCACTTTTATGGGCGTAGAGATACCTATATGGAATGATGTTGGGTGGTGTACTACTAGGAAAAAGTTTTATGGCATGATCATGCATGCATCTGGGTGGAATCCCTTTTGGCATGTCACCAAAAAAATAGAATGAACATCAATCACTTGTTGTAGATCAGGAGGTGTATATGGTTGATTTGGTTGGACTTCAATAAAAAACAAGTGAGTCATAAATCCTTAAGCAACCTTTTAAAGAATATTGGTCATTTGATAGGATCTAACAAGTTATGGAGATTTATCCCTTAATCCCCTTAGCTCTAACGTCCTTCCCTCATAATGAAAGTGCATGAATAATTCCTATAAATTCATCTCAATAGTGCCCAAAGTGGTGAGCCATTGTAATCCCAAAACAATGTTAGATCCATCCATAGGAATAGAAAACATAGGAGAATCTAACAAGTAGTCTCCCATGGCCAGCTTAATACTATGGCATTTTCTTGAATAGATGATAGTACCACCATCTATAATCATGACCTAAAATTCTAGATTGGGATAAATGAAATAGTTTAAATAAGCAACCAACTTACTATTGATGAAGTTGTGTGTACTCACAGAATCAATCAAAATAGTGACCTTTTATTTCTTAAGGAAACCCACCACCTTAATATTTTGGAGAGTACTAATACCTGAAAGGAATTGATAATAAATATTAGGTTGAGAGTCTTTATATTCCTCCTCAGGTCCTTCTGCATCCTCACCAATTACCTCCTCATCATCTACATCCTCATTGACACCTTTGATGTAAAATAACTTCTTTTTATATAAGTGGTGTCCTTTTCTCCATTTATGTTTGCACCTTTAACACAACCCTTTGGCTTGCTTCTCCTCAATTTACTAAGGTTTCAATCTGCTGGGTTGAGGAAATGATGGTTTTGAAAAGGTGTGATCGTGACTAATAGTGAAAGTTTTCTATTTGACCATCTCTTTTTCTTATGCCATGGGTGCCCTTAGGATAGCTTATGATACATATGATGGATTAAATATCTGAACCTCTAATTGGATGTTATCTTTGAATCCACCCAAAAAAATATCAGTCAAATTTGCCTTAGTGATGTCTTCCACCCATAAGAATAGATTCTAAAATTGATGAATATAATCTTGCACAATTCCTATTTGATGCAATTTGGCTAATTGGTTGAATTAGTTCTTAGAGACATTATTCCAATAATGATACAACAACTCATCAGTGAAAACAAACCATGTAATAGGAGCACCATTATTATTTTTATCACACAACAAATGATACCAAATGAATTGCTCAGGTATCAGATACAGAGACACCACTATCACCTTCTAAGAACTAGGAGTTTGGTGTAAATCAAATAAATTATTAATTTGGGTAATCTAGGTGAGAGGATCCTTACCATCAAACTAACACATTTCCACTTTTGGCAACATCGATTTCACACCAAGATTGGATTTGTTAGTGTTGAGATGAAGAGGACCCAAATGATGAGGTGGAGGGTTGTTTATCTGTAATTGAGATGAAATGATAACTAGTTACATAGTGATATTATGAAATTAAGTGTGCACCATATTAATCTCTTAGCACATCCTTGAAACATTATTTTGAACTATAGCAAAGTCATCCTACTATACCAAGCCCTTTATGTCAGCTTGAATTTGAGAAATTATCAGATCTCAAATTCCAGATTCCATGTCATCCTTAAGAGTCTTAGGAGTTTTTTACCCTCTTTTTTCCTTGAGTAGTAGGACCTACCATGCACAACCCTAGGAGGGTTTTCACCCCAAAAAAGTGTACTAGGAGATGGTACCATTGCGATTACCTTGCCAAGATGAATCTAATGACTACTTTTACACACTAGGGTAAAACATTTTGGCATAAAAAAGTGTACCATTAGAATATACCATTATGATCATCTCATTGAGATGAATCCAATGACTGCAAATGTGCAAAGAGAATTTTTTTCCATACTCTTTTTTTTTAATATTTTTTTTCAAAAAAGTGTTTCGAACAATATTGTGTTGATGGAAAAAATTAATTCTTCCCATATTATAAGTTATGTTTTTTTCCTCCTTTCACTCATAGAAGTCATGCCTTGCTAGATCTAAAAAAATGCCATAGAAAACTTACCCAAATAGAATATCTAATTCCACTTGTAATGAAATTACGTAGATGTTCACACAGAATAATTATATATTGCAAAAAATAATCAATGATAAGAGATCACATAGAAATAATTGACAACAGAACCACATACTGGATAATATAACAGAGCCACTTCGAGAGGGAAACCTCCACAATAATGCAATATGAGAAGAATACTTAATATGATGATCAAAGACTAACCACTAACTCCTATATATAGTCTACTTAGCTATGGTTATTCCATATGCCGACCTAACTAAGAACATAGAGAAATGTAACAAGAATATAAAAGAGGTATGTAAGCCACAAGTCGACCACACATATCCCTCGACACACCAAAGGTTAAGGGCATAACAAAAGCATTATAAAACTCAACATAGTCAAGTTCCCCATGTTGGGTTGTGTTATACAAATGACACTAGTTAGGTAGGGTGATCTCCATGATGTTTATTTTAGGCATTCTATTAGATAGAGACTCAAATTTCTTAACTTGTTTGTTATTGGATTTTTAATTACGTTGATAAGTGAAATTATGTGCATAATTTCCACTGCTTTGTTAGGTTGTGGAGCTAAAAGCTTCACCAGGATGCGAACAGGAGAAGTTATGGAGGATGCAGAGTTGCAGAGGGTTGCAGAATCAGTTGCAGGAAAATTAGCGTCAGTCTGATCAACCGACGTCGGTCAGATGGTAGTGAGGAAGCAACCGACATCGGTCACCAGTTGGTCGACATCGGTCATGGAGGAGCCGACGTCGGCAGCCTGTGCGAGAACAGGCTGTTTGCATGTTGATCCCGGAGAGTCTATTTTTGGACTATTTGTTTGCATGTCAAAGGCTAGTCTTAGTCTTGAGTTGCGTGTCTAATTATTTTAATTAAGGTAGTCTAATTATTGTAAGCATGAGATCTATATATAGACTCATGGGCTATATTGTAAACTTGTAGCTAGAGAGTAAGAGAGCAATAAGCTCCTTCAGAGAGAAGAGAGCAATGGTGCATTGCTCCTAGTGCCACAGTACCAAGGTGGGTACTGGTTTGGAGAATCAGTAGGGTTCTTCGTATGTGTATGATCTTGGTCAGCATGTGTGCATGACTTTCTATAGGAGATATACAATGGTGAGTAAGGTCTAGTGATTTGCAGGTAGCAACAGAGAGCAGGAGATCTACTTGGAGTACGGTTGTGTACTTGACGGACTGGCAGCGTGTTACTGACTGGTTGGAGAGGTGAACATCAATTCTGTATTGGAGTTGATTGTTGTGAGAAAGAGAGAGAGGGAAGAAGGTCTTGAGGTGTGGCAAACCTTTGAGGTGGAGGAAGAAGTGGCATCTTCCTTATTGTATATTCTTCTGAGTAATTATTAATACAATTGTGTATTGTCTCTCAATTCCTGTGTTGTTTCATATTTCTAGTTACTTTATATTTTTGGTTAAATTCCGTGATTAGTTGCTTATACAAAGTAATCATATTTGTGCTCTTATTGGTGGAGTAAGATCCTGACTAAGTGGTAACAGAGCACGTTTATTGTTCTTGGATTACCTGATAATTGGTATCAGAGCTTTTGGTTGGGTTGACTAACAGGTGGTTTCAGATCTGGTAGTGTTTTTGATTACAGGTCACTCACAGAGGTTTCAGATTGAGTGGGAGTATAGCAATGGCACAAGAAAGTAAGCTACGAATGGAGAAATCGAATAACACGAATGGTCTAATTGATGGAAAGAAAGAGCAGGTAAAAAGAGATTGTTGGTCGATAGAGGATCAGCATGTAGAAGCATATGTTGCAGGTGATGTTGCACATGATGTTCTAGATAAAGTGGAGTCTTTGTTTACAAATTCTTTTACCTCTTTCCATGCAGCCCGAAATAGAGCATCTTTTCATAGGTATGTCTTTGGAGACTTTGGAGAGATTTATTTAGGGGTTGGAGAGCCTTGTCAGATGATTGACAAAGGGGAAGTGAGGCTGAAATTATAGATGGATGACACACAGTGGTTGAAGGAAGTCATGCAGGCACCAGTCTTGGAGATGAGTCTAATTTCTTTAGGAAATTTGGGTGATGGGAGATGCACTGTAACTCTCACAGCGGATACACTTGAATTAGATGGTGGTAAGAAAGTAGGTATCCTTTATCTATCTACTTATATTGTTGATTCACCTTTTATTGCAGAGATGTGGCTTCATAGGCTTAGTCACATATGTAGAAGGAGAATGCAGGTTTTCAAGCAAAAGTCAGATGTCTTTGACAAGCTAAAGAACTGGAAAGCCTTGGTGTTCATGGAGGAGATGACGGACAGAGATCAGGTGAGGAGACTGAATTATTCTGAGTAGATCAGGGTTGATTTGATCAAGATTTTGATCCATGGAGAGCTCGCAGGTAAAAAGTTATCACTCACAGGCGAACACAGGTACCGGCATCAGTCAGACAGTAACTGATGTCGATAGAAGGAAGACCGACGTTGGTCATAAAGTAATCGATGTCGGTAGGAAAGACACCGAATCAGCTAGGGAAATGACGTCGACAGTCAGGGTCAGTACAGGGAGCCGACATCGGTCGGGAGCAGACTGGGAGATGGTCGAGATCGGTCACTATAACGAATATTGGGCAGACAGCAAGTTGTGAACAAGTCTCAAACGCTCATATCGAGGTCAGAAAGGGTAAGTGAACCTCATATTCATTGTTCACCTTCTTTATATTGCTTATTGATGGTTAAGAACCAGGAAGATGGAAGAGGCAATGCAGGTAGAATCCAGATACAGTGGGAGCTTGGCATGGATGAGGAGTGTGAGTCCTTGGAGAAGAACCAAATAGGTGTTCGTTGGTAGAGTTATAAGCTGGAAGTAAGCACTGAGAGATGGAATGGATTCCCAAGTTAAAGAAGAGAATGGATGGATACGTGAGATAGAAGGCCAAGGCATATGGTCTTGAGGAAGCTGCAAGACAGTGGTACAGGTTTGACAGGTGGATGACTAAGCATGGCTTCAATCAATGTCAGTGAAACTATTGTGTTTATCTTACCAGGTAGATGATGGTCACAACATTATCTTGTTACTGTATGTGGGTGATTTGCTAGCAGGTTTGTACATACAGGATTTTACTGAGCTAAAGGTAAGGTTAGTTTAAAGGTGTGTCATGAAGAATTTGGAGCAGTGAAATTCTTTGGCATAAGAGACATGGAGATTTTATCTCCAGTGGGAGCTGATGTGAAGACGGTGTTGGCGAGGTTCATGATGCAAGATGCAGAATCAGAAAGCACACCAAGGGCTGGATAGTTCAAGCAGAGCTTGGAACAGGGTTTGAAATCACATGAGGTCTAGTGTAGACCTAAGTTTTCCCAAGTAGTGGGGGTTGTCAGAAAGTATGGAGCCAATTCGGGGAAGGAGTACTGGAGGGCAGTTCAATGGGATTAGCAGTAGGGATTCTTGTTATGCAGGTTCAAGTTCTTCACTACATGGATATGTAGGTTCGGATGTGGCAGGTTACTTGGATGACAGGTGTAGCATCACAGGATGTGTGGTGGTTAGTCTTCAGGGTTGATCTTGAAGAGGGATACAAGCCAGGTAATAATTTAGATGATGTACAGGTACAGGTGCAGTTTTTTATCTCCAAGTGGGAGATTGTTAGGTTGTGGAGCTAAAAGCTTCACCAGGATGCAAACAGGAGAAGTTACGGAGGATGCAGAGTTGCAGAGGGTTGCAAAATTAGTTGCAAGGAAATCAGTTTCGGTCTGATCAACTGACATCAGTCAGATGGTAGTGAGGAAGCAACCAGCGTCGGTCACCAGTCGGTCGACATCGATCATGGAGGAGCCGACGTCGACAGCTTGTGTGAGAATAGGTAGTTTGCATGTTGATCCCAGAGAGTCTATTTTTGGACTGTTTGTTTGCATGTTAAAGGCTAGTCTTAGTCTTGAGTTTCATGTCTAATTATTGTAATTAAGGTAGTCTAATTATTGTAAGCATGAGATCTATATATGGACTCATGGGCTGTATTGTAAACTTGTAGCTAGAGAGTAAGAGAGCAATAAGCTCTTTCAGAGAGAAGAGAGCAATGGTGCGTTCCTCCTAGTGCCACAGTACCAAGGTGGGTACTGGTTTGGAGAATCAACAGGGTTCTTCGTATGTGTATGATCTTGGTCAGCATGTGTGCATGACTTTCTATAGGAGATCTACAATGGTGAGTAAGGTCTAGTGATTTGTAGGTAGCAGCAGAGAGCAGGAGATCTACTTGGAGTACGGTTGTGTACTTGACGGATTGGCAGCGTGTTACTGACTGGTTGGAGAGGTGAACATCAATTATGTATTGGAGTTGATTGTTGTGACTAAGAGAGAGAGGGAAGAAGGTCTTGAGGTGTGGCGAACCTTTGAGGTGGAGGAAGAAGTGGCATCTTCCTTATTGTATATTCTTCTGAGTGATTATTAATACAATTGTGTATTGTCTCTCAATTCCTGTGTTGTTTCATATTTCTAGTTACTTTATATTTCTGGTTAAATTCTGTGATTAGTTGCTTATACAGAGTAATCATATTTGTGCTCTTATTGGTGGAGCAAGATCCTGACTAAGTGGTAACAGAGCATGTTTAATGTTCTTGGATTACCTGACATGCTTGAACTATCCACTTATTTTTATAAAATAAGGAAATTATTGCTCAGCCTCTAGGCCATCCTTTGGATTGTGTCTACCTCAAGCTTAGTTGTTTGTTGACTAGAATTTTTCATGTTATTAATTTCAATTGGGACTATACCTTAGTTATAATATTGTGGCATAGCCTCATTACCAACATAATTTAGAAATCCCAAATTTTGTTTTGGAGTAGCATGGAGCATAGCAAATTAATTCATAATTGGGAGAGGCTATAGCATCAGAACATTCTAATTTATAGGTGGGATAAGATTCAATGATGGTATGTTTCAGAGGATGATAAGAATAGGGGCCAACATTTTTTCTTTTGGATTGAGTTGCATGTCCACTTTTATTGCCTATGCATAGGCAAGGATAAAATCCATGATACTTGGATCCCTTATCAAGAACATGGTTGTCTATGGGTCCAAGGCATTCTTAAACATTTACAATGATAACTGATTGTTTGGTCTATATAGGTTTGTCACCCTACTATATATATTTTAAAATCAGTCATTAAAATTATCTGTAGGTTCATTAGGATCCCTTTTCATGCAAGTAAAGCATTGATATAGAACACTAGATTCTACCACCTGACCAAACTAGGCTAAGAAAATACTAATCAATTAATTCCATATTTTAATTGAATTCTTAGGCAAGTTAAGGATCCAATCATAGGCTACATCAAGAAAGGTGATAGGTAATAACCTACATGCTACATCTTCATGCTCAATGTTAAGTAACTTAAGAGAAGTTTTGGTAGGACATAACATGCTCTTTAGTAGTCCTACTAATGCTTAGGGTGAACCTTGGAAGTTATCTTTCAAGGTTCCTAGGTAGATATGTGTATCCCCTAGAACATTTATTGTAGACCCTACTAACTAGGCCATAGGTGTAGTACTATGTGGCAGTCTATTATAGGCAAATTGAGAGGATGAATTGGTAGGGGTTGTTAAGGGTCTGGGTATCCCTCTAGTAGTTCATGATTTCCTAAATATTTTCGATGGGGATACAACCAATCTACCTTTAATTACTCAAAATCTAATGATTCACTCAATAGGCTCTAGATTGTTTAAGACATCAAATATGAGTTAGAGATATTCAAACTAATAACCTTGAACTAATAAAACATAAAATATATGTAATATATAAATATACATTAGATAATAAATTAGAGTGATAAAAAGTATCAGGAATTTAAAATTGGATAGAAAGCATTGGTCATCCTTCTAGCACCAATTTTTGTTGGTCTCAATTCATGACCCATAATAGAAATGGTTGCCAAAATAACCAATATAAAGGGACAAAAGGAGATAACAACACATAGGACACAATGTCACATCATTTTTAGGATCCAACTAGTTGAATCCAAGGGCCAAAAACTTTCTAATTGTTTAGCTAGGTGAGCAATGGCAATTAACCATTGAAAGTTTAATCCACTCTATGTTGTCTAAGAAATCCTAGTAATATTTGCTTAAGTCCTTTCTTCCTTGATCACATTTACATCACACTATAATACAATTGATATAATATTAATTAAAAAAAGATAAAAGGGGAGAAAGAGTAGAGTAAGTGGTTCCTTCATTGAAACAAGATTGTCAATGTTGAAAATCAAAAGCATGCCTAATTATAAATATACCATTGTGTACTAGGTCTAGATATAACATAAAGTGAAGCAACTCAATGAGAAATATTATTAAGAATTAATTGAACATACTACCCTAAATTTATATTAAATAAAAACATGTGAAAGGCCTATAACTATTGCACACAATGGATTGACATAGCTTTATGTTAAACAAAGTATAAATTTAGAACCAATTAGACTAGTTATTGCACAATCTAATTGCATATCCATTAGTAAACAAACGTTGCAATCTCTTCTTAAAATTAATTAATTTTGTTCCATCAATAAATGAAGGACATTACCAAAAAACAACATTAATTTTAAATTAGACTGGTATCTTATTCAATGTTATTACAAAAGCATTTAAATGTGCCCTCCAAGCAAACAATCACAAGCCAAAATAAAACAATAAAAAGAGAGGATTGATCTTACCACAATATCTACAGAGTTTTGGTGCACAACATCATGTGACCTCCATGTATACAATTGTAATATATATAAAAAAAGAGAGGACTGAGCCTATCATAATTTATGCAGAATTTTGGTGCATAACATATCCCCACTTTTACAAGAATGTGGGTTGCTTTTTATAGAAAAGATAATGGGACTTGTCTTCAAGTAGCATAAAGCTCCCATCTATGGACATGATTACCACTCCAAGCTGCTACAACTGTATTTAGTTATAATATTCCCTTCCACTCTCACAAGAGGTCAAATTTTGTTTGTCTCTTTTCCATGGTTGTGACACATGTCCAACTAAAATGATCCCCCACTTCTCCCTTATAGGCTAAGTATTTTGAATGATTTTTCCATTTGGCCCACTTGGGAGAATATTCAGGTTATGGAGCCACCTGTTTGTTCCACGTACCTCCCTTAACCTTTCAAATCCCTTAAAATCTAGCTCGATTCATTATTCTATTCTTCTCCTCAATTTAGGTCATTATGACATTTTGATGGGTCATCAAATTTAGGATCGTGCCCTTTATAATGACTCAGCCAGTTGATGTGGTTCAGGGTCATATTTTTTTATGTCATTGGGCCCTCTTTTCCACTTGTCTGCTTTATTGGCCTCGGGCTCTTTTCCATTAGCCATGTGGCTTCTTCTCATCTTCGCATTCCTTTTCTTTTGCTAGGTTATTGGCTTTACCCACCTAGGCCCACTTTACCACTTGGTGATTTATCGTTTCCCCTAGGCCTTTGTTATTTACTTTTGTCATCATCATGGAAATGTGGCATCTTCTTAGGCGCTTAGGGTCTTCATGCTTTGGGCTAATGTTGTAATCACTTCGAGCTCCTAGGCTCCCGAGAGGGTGCCATGTACCATCTTATTGAGGTCTCAGGGCCATGAGCCTTTGTTAATATTGTTCAAATCCTAGGCTTCTAAGTTGATAATGTAATACCCCTAATATTTTGAGGTTCCAAGTTTTGTTAATGCCTTTAGTTCTCTATCAAGCTGAGTCACTGAGATCATGCCACATGGCACAATCTTGGGGCCCTAAAGATTTTAAATTTTTCAATAAAAACTAAGTATTTTGAAGTTCTTCGATCACTCAGATGAATGGGATTATGCCACATGGCACAATATTAGTCATCAAATAGATTGGGGAGAAAATTCTTTAGAAAAGATAAGGCAATAAAAGAACCAAGGCAAATGAATTCATTGGTAAGTTAGCCAAAAAAACAAGAAAATTGACTAAGGAAAAAAAACACACATTTGAAACATCAACACTATTATCCTTAGAAATCAAAATAAACTCATGAAAATACATCCAAAAAGCAATAAAATCACATCAATATATAGTCAAACCCAAAAAATAATGAAACAAAGCTTAAACTCAGCCTTGATTTCCCCATTTTCAATACAATAAACGACATTGTAAATGTCAAGGTTTGATTTTATTTGAAATGTCCAATGAGGATTAAAAAAATAACCTTAGGGTTTGAGAAAATGACTATTGAAATGCAAGGTTCCTAAAGTCCAACATACAAGCTTTTTAAGAAAATAAATCAATTCCAAGAGATTAATCAATTCATACCATCAAACAGGGAATGTCTGCAAACTAGGTTTCAAAGTTCAAATGGGTCAAGACAATGGGAAAACCAATTGAAATGAAATAGGAGGGTCACCACGTGAATGTCTGAGAATGGGGCATGTTGGACCCAATAGTATGTTGATAAGAGAGCCCAGGGGAAGAAGTTGTACTAGGTTTGGTATGTGGTGTATAAAAAGAGTCAACATGTTTCCATAGTCTACAATAAATGTGTTGATTATAGAAGTGTTACCTATTTCAACCCAGTACACCTAATTTAATCAGTGAAAACCCATGAATGAGATGAATTTTAAATTAATATTGTATGCATTAAGACTAGCAAAAAATCAAGTCACTCCATGTGTTGAAGACCATAAAATCCACTTTGGTTTCCATTGACAATATAAAAATGAGTGAGGACTAAATGTTAGTGGTGGTTCTAATCTTCTTACATAGCGATGACAAGTAGAATGTGCATCGTTTAAGCTATAGAGAGTAGCACTCAGGTGGAGAAACTAATAAACTAAAATGGGTATTTTTCCATTCACATAAAAACATGACTTCCTTGACAAGTTAGATAAGGTAGATAGATAGAATTTTTAATAACATCTATGAGACCAAAATATTCTATGGGACCCCAAGAGCAAAAAAAACATAACTAAGGGAATTAAAAAAAACACTGAAAAAGAGAATATTTGTACAGTTGAATCTAGGAAAAGAGAAACAAAGTTTTCATGTCACAATAGGGGATCACTTTATTTCTTTAAAATTGCATTATTCATTTACGAATAGTGGATCTAGTGATCTAATTTGAAGGATTGGTCTTAATGTAAAGTTTAAGGGTATATATGCATCCACCCCTTATGTGATGAAAAGTTATAAGAAATAGTTGTGCTTCAATTGAAAACAGTAAACTAAGTGCACACGTCATTAAAAAAACACGTTAAATGAAAATCGTTCATCCAATTTATACATACTTCGACTTCTAGGATAGGTTTGAACCCTTTGGAACTTGCAAGGATTAATTTTGATGCTCGTATAAATATAGTTATGCTTTTTCATCAAAAAATACAGTACAATTTTTTCGAAAACTATGAAATGAAAGGGGAAAGTTTGGGTAGACTTTATAAAAATATTAAGGATTACATAAATATTTACGAATGATTATAGAATTAATATTTACTCTTTGAGAGTTTTTTTTAAAGATGTGAGTGATAACTTTTGAAGTATGATGTTGAATGGATATCCATCATTAAAATATTATAAAATAGAAAAGGTCTGCTATCAAATCTAACCCATACATGCAATATTATCTAACAAACAAGCTCTGATATCCATCATTTTCTCTAACTTTTTTATACCCGTCTCTTCAAATAACTCCAACCTAACATCTACCCTCAATGTTTCAATATCCTTGACGTATATGTTATTGTAAGTTGTGCATTCTGAAATGAAATGTTTCTTTATTTCTATCATTCATGTAGTCAGAATAAACACATTTCCTCCCATTCTTTCTTAATGATGGATCACTCATCTACATGTCTCACATTTGAGCTTCCAAAAATTAATTATCATTTGAGTTATGCGTAGCTTCCCCTGTATACTTAATTTCGACCCTCTGTATATTTTTCTCGCGATGTTCATAAATCAAGTTGAATTTTACAAGCATTTGAATTTTATAAGTGTAAATTTTTCAAGTGTAAGATAATTTTCATTCACAGAAACTTATTTTTTCAATTAAAGTTTGGAGATTCATTCATGTCAATATCCGATCTTCTCAGGGAAAGGGATTTACTTTACAACTGCAACAGAAACTTTGAATCCGCACCTGCGAGATCAATTTAATCGAAATAAAAAATATTTTTCATAAACACGAGTTAAGGTCAGATTAATGCCTTCAGATGATCAACTCAGCCTGCAGAAAAAAACTACGAATGGCACATTGCCATCGAGCTCCCATATCGACCTTTCCCCACAAATTCCCTAACCATCGAGCAGAACAGGGGAAAAAAAATAGATTTGTGAAAGTGAAATGTAAAAGTAAAATTATATTAATGCAACTTTGGATTTTGAGAGATCTGAGTGCCCAAATCATTATGCAGCCCCCGCAAGTACTGAACGAGCGACTGCAAATTTTTACGAGAAGATCCACCTTCGTCGACGGCCATTTTTGCTTTGGTTCTCAGCTGCTTTGCTCTCATTCTCATAATTTCCCCCTCTTCCTCCCTCAAAAGCATTATCACTGCTCGCTTGACGTCCTCTCTGTGAGGCACACCGAGGCTATCCACGCACAGTTTTGTGCCCATCCCTAGACGCTCGACCACGAGCTTCGAATTGAAAGGTTGGTCTACTGACTGAGCCCAGGCGATCATGGGGACGCCCAGGCTCACGCTCTCCAGCGTAGAGTTCCATCCGCAATGACTGAAAAAACAACCCACCGAAGGATGCGAAAGGATCAGGAGCTGCGGCACCCACCCACATATGACCACACCCCTATCCTTGGTCCGCTCTTGGAATCCCTCGGGCAGCTCCGGCTCCAGCCCCTCGATACGCCTGATGGCCCATATGAACGGCTGCTGGCTGGCTTCTAGCCCCCAAGCCAAGGCTCCAATTTGTTCCCTGTTCAGTTTCGCCCGACTGCCAAAACAGATAAACACTACAGAAGACGGGCTCCGACAATCCAACCATTGTAAACACTCCGCCTCGCTTATATCCGCAGCCTTCCCGCGCGGCACTTCACCGGTCGTGCGATCGACTCCGGCGGCATGGAAAACATGATCGGGAAGCATGGGACCTATGCTCCACAAGGGCTTTCCCGTCAGCGCTTCGATATTGTGAATCCCCATGGCGTCCAGGTCGGAGAAAGTATTGAAAATCACCCCACGGCCTTCTAAACTTTTAGAAATATCCCTTTTTGCAGCTTCCCGCACGGTTTCCATCTCCGGGTCGCGCATCATCGGAGGCAAATCTGACCTGCACAGCTTGAGGTCGAAGCAGAGATTGGGAACCTCGAAATACTCGTCGTCTCTTTCCACCTTGTCGTACGGCGCGTACGTCAAGCAAGAATGGAGCACCGAGATCGCAAATGCTCCGTTGGTTTGAAAAACCACCGTAGGGACGCCAAATTTTGCTCCAATCCCGTGAGCCCACCCCGTAAACACGTCACTAATAATACAGATCGGGGCATTTTCTGGCGCAATACTAATCTGCCGACCCAGCCATTCCTCTAATCCCCCGGCCAACAGCGTCTGTGTAAAACGAAACGGAACGCTGTCTTGGTCTGCTATCAGTCCTTGTTGCCCTGAAGATATGGCGACAGACACCAGTTTCACATCAATTTCAAAATTCGAAGTGGCGACCATCTTGTCTAGCTGCGGCTGGAGGCGAGCAACATTCCAGGGGTTAGTGATATAGGAAACCATTAATCCTTGGGAGGCCAGAAGTTTTGAGAGCTCAAGGAAGGGTATGAGATGGCCTGGAGTGATATGGGGAACGGCCACCACATGAGGCTTGGCCTTACCCTCGCTGCTGCTGCTACAGCCGCCGCAATTGTTACTGTTTGCCGTCATCGATCCCAAACTTTATATTTAGAAGTAAAATCGGTTGTCACTGTTTTACTCTCCCAGTCCTGCTTTCATGTTTGGTCCTGCATTCATGTTTGGTACTGCCATACTGCCATACTACTGCCAATATGTGTGTTTTAATCGAAAGAAAACGTGTGGATTACGTTCGCGGCCTTTTTTCAGCCACAGCCGCAATCTTATCAACAATTTTATTTTGGGGTTGAACTTTGACCAAATCCCGGGTGCATTGCAAGGGAGAATGAATGAATGAAAGAAAGATTTTAATAATGTTCATGAGATCAAGTAGTTTGTTGGGGTGTATTATTGTTCTTTGTGATATCGCAATTTCTTTAAAAAAGGGTTGTTTTATTATTGTGAGGAGCTATGGTATGTTGCGATTTACAATAGAAAACATATCAATGTAGTTGCAAGTTATATGAGGATTTATTTGTTTTTATTTAAACGATTTTGGTGGTTTTCGATATATGATATTGTGGGGTTGGCGGGTTCACACTCGCTCTGAGACACAAGCAAACGTTCTAATCCACATGCTTTCATTATGCCACTCTGCATATAATTTTCTTCAATCCCCACACAAAAAATGCCTACAGTTTTGATTAAAGACCAACATTCAAGGCAAACCAAGTTGCCTCGTCTCAGGGATAAAATGTCCCTCATAGTTAATGTTAGAGAGCTTGAGAGGGGTGAGGGGAACTCATCCACTAACCTTTGTCACCATCTACACCTTTTTGTGAAGCTTCCTAGTAATGACCAAACAATGGCTTAGCGTAGTGCCCTCTTGTGCAACATTAATCTTCCTAACCCTTACATAGGCACTGCCAATGCAGGGAACCCTATCCATCCACAAAAATTCTCACCAAATCAGACCCTACAACTCTTAGATCCAATCAACCCTGAGGATGATCAAACAAAAAGTGAAAGGAAGGCAAAAAAGGATTCAATCGTGAGGAACACAAGAACCAACTCCATCATGTAAGGATATATGGGCTTAGCCGAATCAAATAACATTGAAAAGGGAATAAAAGAGCACCAAAGGACACAATCTGACCTAATGTCCTTTTTGAATGTAGGTCACACATATGCATCTACAGATGACTTATCAATTATTAATTCAACTTAGTTCTTCCATTTAGAGTGCTTTTTACGATTTATTTTTAGTTCTTGCAGAAGATGACTATTGGTTGTTAAAACCGGATATTGAGAATCCCCTGAAGTCAAATAGCCTCAGTAGTAGCATTAACAACTCCTATATATTCTACCTCTATAGAAGATAAAATAATAATATTATGCTTCTTTTTTGACCAACTAATTAGACCTAAACTAAGGAAGAAAATGTACCCTGAAGTAGACTTGTGATTTTGTATATCACCAACCTAATCTGAAAATGTATAACCAATCAAGTCAACATCAATGCCTACTCCATAGTGAATACCAAAACTATGAGTACCTTGAATGTAGTGGAGAATCTGTTTAGCTGATTTCAATTATAGCTCATGTGGTTCCCGCATAAATCTAGAGACCATGCCCACTTCATATGAAATATCAAGTCTAGTGTGCGTAAGGTAGATAAGGTTGCCAATAAGTTGTTGATACAAAGGACCATCAACCAAAGGAGATGGATAATCAACCTTAAGCTTCACACTAGATAGAAAGGGAGTTGGAGCTAGCTTACAGTCATCCATGTTAAACTATGCAAGCAAATTAAGAACATACTTGGATTATGCAATAGTGATCCTAGAGTCAAATCGAGAAATATTAATCCTGAGGAAGTAATGCAACTAGCCCAAGTTAGTCATTGAGAACCTGTTAGACAGAGTAGTTTTTACTATTGCAATGGGGGATGAAGAGCTCCCTTTAAATCAATAGGTCATCTAAGTAGAGAACCAGAATCAATAGTGAATCAATCTACCATAAAATGCAAACATTTTGAGAAGAATTGCATCTAGAGAACCAACTAAAAGAGTAAACGATTCCATCTTGGCATACCAAGCTCAAGGATCTTATTTGAGGCCATAGATAGATTTTTGAAGTTTGTAAACTAAGGAATAATCTTCCACAAATCCTTGTGGTTGCTCCATGTATATTTCTTCTAACGACCCAACCAACAATGTCTGTGTAACACGAATAAGAACATTAGCGTGGTCTGCTACCATTCCTTGTTGCCTTGAAGATATGGTAATAGACACCATTCACATCAATTTCAAAATTCGAAGTGGCGAACATCTTGTCTAGTTGCGGCTGGAGGTGAGCAACATTCCAGGGAGTAGTGATATAGGAAACCATTAATCCTTGGGAGGCCAAAAGTTTTGAGAGCTCAAGGAAGGGTATTAGATGGCCTTAAGTGATGTGGGGAATGGCCACCACATGAGGCTTGACCTTACCCTCGCTGCTACTATTACAACTGTCACCATTGTTACTATTTATCGAATTTAGAATTCGAGCTCCAAAATGTTAAATTTAGATGTAAAATCAGGTGTCAATGTTTTACTCTCCTAGTCCTACTTTCCTCCCTTACTACCAATATGTATGTTTTGATTGAAAGAAATGTGTGGATTGTGTTATGCAGCCTTTTTTTCGGCCACAACCACAATATTTATCAACACTTTTATTTTTGTGGTTGAATTTTGACCAACTGCATGGGGGCATGAATGAATGAAATATTTTAATAATAATAATGTTTATGAGATCAAGTAGTTTATGGGTTTGATAATTGTATTAAAGTTTTTCCTAATATAATAATTTCTTGACATAAGGGCTATCTTATTATTGTAAAAAAGTATGGTATGTCATGATTCACAATGGAGAAAACATCAGTGCAAGTACAAGTTATATGAGGATTTATTTATGTTTATTTAAATGGTTTTTGTATTTTCTAATAGATGATAATTGTGGGGTTACTGGGCCCACTCTTGCTCTGAGACACAAGCAGACATTCTAGTCCTCATACTTTCATTATGCCACTCTGGGTATAATTTTATTCATTCCCCACACAAAAAAAGCCTAGAGTTTTAATTAAAGACCAACATTCAAGGAAAATCAAGTTACCTCATCTCAAGGATAAAATGTCCCCCTTACTTAATGTTAGAAATCTTGACAAGAGCAAGGGTACTCATCCACTAACCTTTGTCACCATCTGCACCTTTCTGTGAAGCTTCCCAATAATGACAAAACTCTAGCTCAACCTAGCACCCTCTTTCATAATATTAATCTTCCTAACTCTTACATAGGCAATGCCAATGTAAGGAACCCTATCCATCCACAAAAACTCTCACCAAATCAGACCCTACAACCCTTAGATCAACCCTGAGGATGATCAAACAAAAAGGTGAAAGTAAGGCAAAAAAGGGTTCAATCGTGAGTAACATAAGAACTAGCTCCATCACGTAAGGATATATGAGCTTAGTCGAATCAAATAACATTAAAAAGGGAACAAAAGAGCATCAAAGGACATAATCTGACCTAATGTCCTTTTTAACTACCTGCCTAAACCACCTTCCTTCCACATCTTCTCATTGTATTCCCTTCCCTCCCACACTCCTTGCAAAGCACTCTAAGTGGACCCACTCTTCAAAGGCATTAACAAATTCCTATTTACCATCGTTCAAATTTACCATCCCATTGTTATTTAATGTGAAAGCCAAATTTTCCTCACCCTTGTAGATCTTGTAGTCGAACCTTTGAAGTAATTCTAACCCCTATAAATTTTCTCTTCTAATTATTTTTCAACCCAAAACCTCTGTTAGGTTGTGAAAATTCAAAACCCTACTCCCATCACCTTTGTCTTTGTATTCCACTGAATCATCCTTTCCCTTACCCAAACTTGATGCTTCTTTAATAATGAAAACCCTAGATCTAGACATAAGCTTAGAAGAATTGAGGGCGAGGGTAAAGGAAGAGAAGCAATGACATTAATGGAAACATTATTAGCATGATAATCATCATGCTCATCCCCTATGTGCATCTCAGAATCACCTTCATTGAAATTCAACCTTAGTGCCCTTGTATCTTGGTCCAACCTTCCACTATTTGAAATTAGGTCACACATATGCATCTACAGATGACTTATCAATTATAAATTCAACTTAGTTCTTCCATTTAGAGTGATTTTTACGATTGTGATCCTTTTGCTACATGTATGCATCTATAAATGGATTGAATACTTGATAATGATTTGATTTGAATTGAATAGAACAAGCTATTGACATGGCTAAGGACTGCTTCAAATTTTTACATGTTATAATGAAGAATAAAAAATCTTTGCTTAGTGTGTAATAGTGTAAGTATGCCTCAATAATGAAAATTTTGAGTGGTAGAATATGTGACTTAAATGTGCTTTTATAACAATTCAAAAGGGGAAAAAATCATGCTACCTATCACAAAAATATGGACCAACCTATAAGGGAGGGTCTAAATTTTAAAATTAATCATTGCTAAGGTGAAGGATAGGATCGACCAATAGGGGTCAAGATTGACGACCCCTAATAACCCATACTGGTCAATCTAGTCTTGAAGAGTTATGTGTGAAATTTAGTATATGAGATGTCTGTACATATGTTTAGAGGAGCTTTAGTGATTAAGAACATTTATGTAGGTGCAAGATAGTAACTTAGAAAGGGATAAGTTCATATAGGTACTTATGATAGAGTGAGGTAGTGCAATAGATCCATATTAAGTTCTCAAGTCAATTAAAGTAAAGATACGCGAAAACTAATGTCATCAAGTATTCATAACAAAATTTAAGTGACTATAGTTGAAACAAAGATATTTCATACAAATACCTTGGGTCAAAACTATGTTTCAATAGATTTAAAACTCATAGGTATTGTAATTCTAAGCAAAACAATTATGAGTTTTACCCGATCCATGGTATGAAGAGTATTACCCCAATATTTTATATGGATTTTAACTTCCATGTACCTCACACTATATAGTAAGTGCCTTGGATTTTTATTTTTTCCCATAGGAATCCTCTCAACCATTTAATTATGTGGTGTAATGGTAAGTAGTCAACCTTGAGAAGTTACTTTCTTCATACCTCAGAGATGGGATAATGTTTGCAATGAGAACAAATCTACAAATTTCATGAATTTCCAATATATAAAAGGAAATAATAGGAAAAATAATTCATGGAAATATAAAAATACCTTTATATTTAGGATAGCTTATGATACTCTAAACAAAGATAATGATAACATAGGCTATTAAATTACTAAATTGTGAATCAATGAAGAAAATACTACAATGATAATGAGAACATAGATAAGCAAGAGAATTGTAGTGAAGAGAAGGAACATTCTACAAAACAAATAGAGTATAAATCTCTCAAATTATTAATTTATTGGTAAGCATCCTAAAAACATAGAGTATACATCTAGGTTCAACCCTTCATATTCTAAAATTTCCTCTGATTTTTAATTAGGTTTCTTAAAATAGGTAAAAATTAAAGTATTAAAAACATATGATTTGTAGGTTTATATCTTTCTAGTCCATTAAAAAAATGTCATTTTACCTCCTCTTTAGACCTTCTAAATTTTAGGTGAAATTAAACTAAGATAATTTTGATAAACAAAATATATATATAAACCTACTCCCTATAATTGATTCCATCAATGTAATACATGAATATCCACCTCCATGTTTCTCATTATCTTCATCACACTATCTAGATGAAATATCCATTAATTTCACATTAAAATGGTAGTTATTTTTAATATTCAAATCATACTTTTAGATTTCTTCATTCTATGTTGGATCTAATATATTAGATGTAATTATCCAAATGATATGTATTTCAATAATGGTATATGTTACCCTCACTCATGGGGTTAGATTAGCGAAGAAAGTTCAATAGATTTCCAATCAAAACCTTCCTAGCCTAGGTTGGGTCAAACATAACTTTGATAGGGACTTCAGAAGAAACCCTGGGAGAGTAAGGGTAAGTTGCATACTCTGAGATCATGAAGGATCCTTCATATTAGCCTCTGCCTCACAACTCCCCAGTGCTACCAAAAACCAAGAAGAATGTACATCGCTCTAACTATCATAGTGGGCCACAATCGAGGATCAATCTAGATAGGATTGAATGCACAAATAAATTACTTATTGTAGAAGCAAAATCAAACTTGAGTCAGAAGAAGCTTATTACTCAATAATCAAAAGATTGTAATATTATCATTAACATCATTAGCCATAAAAGCTTTAAGAAAGGTACATATATAGGTGGAAGATAAACTTGTCCACACATCCTCATGAATGTCAGATTATCTTTTGCAATGCCTACAAAAAAATCTAAGCAAGCTAACAAAAAATGTGTAGGGAAAAACTATTAAATGAAATAAAAACCTACAATAACACCCTCTAAAGTGTAACTTAGGTGGGTAGTGGAATTGGGTCCTAGCACAACTATCGGATGAGGTAATCAAGTACCTGAAGTACATAGAAACCCCTTAAAGGAGGATGATGAAGTTTTTTAAACTCCAAGAAGATCCCACAAATGAAGATACTTGCTCTCAATAAAGGGATTGGTGAATATATCATCAATTTACTCTGTAGTATAGATGTATTGAGATCAATAACTTGCTCATAGATAAGTTCATAAATGAAATGCATGTGAATCTTGATATGCTTGATCTGTTGATGAAGCACTGGATTCCTACATATATATATATATATATATATATATATATATATATATATATATATATTTATTTTTGGTTGTCGCAAAAGAAGACTATTGGTAATTGAAACTGGATGTTGAGAATCCCTCGACATCAAATAGCCTTAGTGGTAGCATTAACAACTCCTATATATTCTACCTCTATAGAAGATAAGACAATAATATTATGCTTCTTACATGACCAACTAATTAGACCTAAATTAAGGGATAAATTTTTCCCTGAAGAAGTCTTGTGATTTTGTATATCACCAACCTAATCTGAAAATGTATAACCAATCAAGTCAACATTAATGCATGATCCATAGTGAATACCAAAACTATGAATACATTGAATGTAGTGGAGAATCTATTTAGCTGATTTTGATTATAGCTCATGTGGTTCCTACATAAATCTAGAGACCATGCCCACTTCATATGAAATATCAAGTCTAGTGTGCATAAGGTAGATAAG
Source organism: Torreya grandis (assembly GCA_037957365.1). NCBI lineage: Eukaryota > Viridiplantae > Streptophyta > Pinopsida > Cupressales > Taxaceae > Torreya > Torreya grandis. Next base: position 98 of record JARHVA010010335.1, on the reverse strand, counting down.
GTAGCCAACAAGTTATTGATACAAGGGATTATCAACCAAAGGAGATGGATAATCAACCTCAAGCTTCACACCAAATAGAAAGGGAGTTGGAGCTAGCT
>JARHVA010010334.1:182500-184866 GCA_037957365.1 Torreya grandis | reverse complement strand
GTGTGTGTATTTATATTTGAAAGAAAATATTATGGTATAGGACAATAATGATTATGATGAAGAATAATTTGATAAAAAATGAGGAAATAATAATTCAAAAATTATTTCTAATAATATTGGACAATTCAAACAAAAAATGAGTACTTTTATTTTATTATTACCTGGGAGGTGTTTTCTATACATGTACTCTAGGTTAAAATTTCACCAATTAATATTTTGATTCACTTTTTTGTGATGTATAATGAAACTTTTTTTCATATCTTAAATAATAAAATCTATGATGTATATACATTTTTTTTGGGTTTATATTATTTTTCCCTTTGATTTTTTATCTAGTTTTTAAGGAAAATTTGTGGGAAATGGTAGTTATTATTCTAAAGAAGAAGAAATTGGGAAGAAATATGCCATATAAAGTCTTGAAGTAACTCCAATAAGACAAGTGGATGTATAATAAAATGAGTATTTTGTTTCCATAATATATATAGAAATTTTCCCCATCAAATTCACCTCGAGTTAAAATTACACTTATTATCTTTCATTTTTTACTATATAATTCACATTTTTACTTATCTTAGTTAATGAAAGTAAAATTACATTAGTATTATTTGCATCTTTGTATCTTACTTTGATTTTGCCTATATTTAGTATAATGTTAGATTTCCTCAATGTTTGTAATCATTATTCAACCTTTCCCATCATTCATGTTGAATTTAAAGAAATGGGTAGTTTCATACATGGAACGATTTTGTATCATTTTTTTCACACCTTTTAATGAATATATAAAACATAAATAATTGTTTGTAACTTTTTATATCCTTGAATCTTAGTCTAATTGTCTAATTTAATCCTTGTTGTCTATAATAATTATTCAACCTTACCTATCATTCATATTGCATTTCAAGAAAGGTGTAGTTTTTTTATTGGAGTGGATTTTCACCATTTTTGTGACACATTCTAAATATCATCCACCACCACAATTCATGGAGTTAGGTATATTTTCAAGTACCTATCTTAAATATTTTTTTACCCTCTAGTGTATGTCCAAGTTACAACCCTCATGTGTTTTTTTAATTATATTTTCTTCATCCTTTGTTCTATAATTTTTACATAAAAATTTTAAAGTAGCTATCATATTTTAATCCTTTCCATTTTTATATTTTCATTTCCATTTTTATTTCCCTTGCCATAAGTGTGTGTTGTGAAAATAACTAGTCCCAAAAACAATTAATTTATTCACATGATTTTTAAATCTTGGAGAACAATTAAAGATTAATTTAAAATAGATATATTATGTTAGTTTATTTTAATGGTCTTGATTTTTAGTGGTTAATATAGGGGTTTAAAAAAACTAGTGGAAATATTAGTTTTGTATTTATTTCAGATGTGAGTTTTTTGACCATGTATTCCTCAAATCTTGGTTTAACTATGTGGATTTTAAAAATTAAAATTAATAGAATACTTTTTTTACAATTAGTTTTCAAATATATGAATATTAATTGTTCTTATTTATTTAAGATACATTACATTCAATTTCCATAAGAAGATGATGATATGTTAATGTTGGAATATTTCAACTAGGTAGAATATTTTAGGTCAATGTTTTGATTTTATCACATCACCAGTTTTTAGACCCTTAAAACAAAATTATAAACTCAGTTGCATAAGCATGTGATTATTTGGGATCTTTATTTGAATAATGAAACATGTATATTCATTTTTATTGATAGATTACACTAATATGATTTTAATGTAAGTAAATTAATCATGTATATAACAACTTGCACAGCTATGAGGGCCTTAGAATGATGATTAGAATAATATTTTGGTCTCACTATTTCCATGATTAGAGTTATGAGGATGATATAAGTGATCATAATTATTTATAGTTGTATATGACTTACAAGTTGTCCTATTATAATTTAGTTCCTTTGGGAAGGATGTCTTACACATGTTAGCTATAAAATTATTATAGGATATTATTCTTCTAAGTGTTGGGATGGGTTAAGATTCCCATTTATAAGAATTTTATTGTCACTTAAATCATTTTCTACTTTTAGAGTAATCTTATTTTTACATCAAATTGATTCCTTGATTAATGTGTATTATTCAGGGTATTTTATGCCTTTTGGATATGATATTATATATTCTAAACATTACAAATAGATCAAAAATAGGTTGTCTTTATCATGGAGATATGAAAGTAAATGGATCAAATGTTGTATTAGCTTTGATATCTATTTTTCATGATTTCATGAGCCTTAAAATGGCCATGTCACTATCTTGGTTCCTTATGGGAGTTCACATAAGTCTCATAGTTATTGATTTTCAAGTTATTTATAATAATTTTCTTGTCTTATTACTTAATA